>UXGD01004684.1:0-15000 GCA_900474315.1 Torymus auratus | reverse complement strand
ATCAAAGATAAAAGTATCTGCGTTCGTCGATATGCAAGATTTTTTTCAGCTTTATACTTACAATAGAAAAGTCTCAGGAAGGTTGTTTGAAGGTGAACAGAATTGGATTAAACACGCTTACAAGTTGGAAATGTCTCAAGAGAATGGAGCAATGACTTTAATTAGCATCAAACGTAGATTTTATTTCTAATTATGTCTTATGTGGCGAACCCGCGTATACCTTCACCAGCTCGGACAAGTTGCCGCACACCCCGTGACGCAACAAAATTCTCCAATTACTCGCTCCAACAAAAACCTCCATACATTCTTCTATATCAAATATACTCATATCTGCCGAAAACTTGTTAACGCTGCTTTTAACGCTGCTACGCGTATTGGAATTCTACGTATCGTATTGAAAGGTCAGGTTGACGCCCGCCTCTGTTGAAGAATGAAGCTAATTCCGAGAGGAAACTGTGCGCGTGCTGGGGCAATATCTATATAACCCCACTCTCCCGCCACACAAAATTCTCTTTTCACCTGCAGCAGCCTCCGACTAGGGAAAGCTCGCTCTTGCTTGGCATACCAGTGCGATTATTAGGCTCCCGCGATTGCTTTTCCTCGAATGCACCAGAGAGCGCGGCGTCGCGTGCGCTCCTGGCTCAAAGGCAAAGACAGGAAGTTGCGTCAGAGAGAGGGAGAGAGAGAGTAGTGGAGCGGCTGCGGACCACCGATTCAACCAGAAAAAACGAGAGCAAGCGACAGAGAGAGAGAGAGAGAGAGACAGAGAGAGAGAGAGGGGGGGCAGGAAGTCGGAAGGAACAAAACGAACGAGCGTTTCGGGTGAAAGAGAAAGAGAGGAAGAGAGAGAGAGAGAGGGAGACAAGTTTCCTTTTCCATAGTGTCGTCCCCAGGAAATTAGATCGTCGGCAATAAATTAAATGCTAAAGTTCTTAGTGCCCGCGCCAGTTCGCTCTCTCTCTCTCTCACTCCCTCTTTCTCTCCGTTACGACGGGGCTATAGCTCTCCCTCCTCTCCGCGGTTTTCGTATCTCCCGAGTGTTTCTACGGTTCCGCTGCTGGCTGCTGCGGCAGCGAGAACGAAGCTGGGACCGAAGTTCGTGAGTCTAGTCTATGAGTAACGGCGAAATAATTAGGTTAAATATTCATTGCGGTGACAGCCAGCGTCTACTATACATCCCCCGCCGATGCGAGCGTGCGAATTTCTTTTTCAAAACCAATTTGCTGCGTTTTCTTTTTTTTTATTTTGCACGTGCTCGTGCTGTTGAAATGTTTATATATGCGTATGTTATTCCAGCCCCAGAAAATTTCAGGAGGCGTTCGAAGATTTAAGCCGGGCGAAAACGCTACATACGCATGCATGCGAATGTGAAAACAAATGGCGTTCGTTTTTATCGTTAGTTGTGTTGGTGAAAGCAAGAGCGAGAGAGAGAGAGAGAGCTCAGAGAGGGGGGAGGGGCAGATTTTACACCTTGCAAAAAAAGTTGATTTATTAACTTGCGCTCGACAAGAAATATGGACGTATAAATTTGTAGGAGGCAATCTAGTTCGTTCAAAATAGTATGATAAATTTATTTTGGATTGCAGTTCATTTCGCGAGTCAAAGATGTTTCTCAGCACTTTGTCAACTTTGAGTCTATTAAAGCTGTTATCTATGTTATCAATACTTTATAAATATTACTTATTTTGGAAGTTTAAAAAACAGTTTAAGGTTACCAATAATTAGTTTTCAAATAAATCGTTATTTACTGCATATTGATTATCGGTAACCTATATTATATAATGTATTTCTGACTTCAGAAAGGCCATGTCGATCGAATTTAATAATCGTCATGTAAATTACTTTTAACTTGAGATGTTGGTTAGAGGACAAAAGGTGCCTGCTACCAATATTCTCTGAAAAATGAGTTTGACGAGTTGTAATCTAAATTAATGTAATTCCTATTAGAATTTTAGTCGTATAAACAAGAACATCTGTGACTTTTCTCATTTCCTGCATCGGAGAATTTTTTTACGTTCACTTTAAGAAATTTCTATAAAATGTTTCTGTAGACCATTTAACACCTACATTAAATTACTTCAAATCATTCGTTAAGCTATTTTTGTGTGCAACGTTTGCTACACAGTTTCACAATATAATTGTCAATTATCGAAGTTATAAGCAAGCAAGTACAATGACTCCATAAATTACGTCACAGCATACATCACAAACTTCTCGAACCCTACGAGGAACCTGACAAACAAACGATAACACACTGGGTAAAAAACAAATCACAGTAATACACCCGGAGCAAGCCATTACAGCGACTTACTGCACGCGAAACTCGAGGAAAAATTATCTTTACTTCGCGCGAAGAAGAGACGCGTGATCATTACTTTCTCAAGAATACTTTGCGAGGATTCCGAATACACCGGATGCGCGCGGCAGCGGCAGCTGCGGGCCTGATAAAATTCAAAAGCATAAAGAACGACAGACGCCGCGCAGCTCACGCCGAGACCGAGGAAAAATAATGCCGACCAAGAAGAAGTTCGCAAGCGGCTTCTCGTTTTATCCGAAACTTGCGCTACGTTTTTGGCAGCGTCCTCGAAAATAAACATTTGCCAAGTTTCTCTCTACCGTGTACACGTGTGCCACGTGCGCTCGCGCTTTCCCTGATAAGCGAGAGACGGCTCAGTTCGTCTTCGCGGAAATATATGTGTATACGTGCGCGGAGCATCAACTCCACGTAACGTATGTGTATATATATGGATATACGCAGACTACACGTGTATATACGCCTATACGTATATACAATATATGTATATATATAACGTATACACCGCAGCGGGCCGCCTTGTTTTTCGCCATTCCATTTTCTTCTCTTTCGTTCAATCTTTCTCCTATTACAAGCTTTGTTGCTCTTTTTCTCTCACCCTTTTTCCTGTGTACGCGCCGGACCGCGCACGAGGGAGGTACAAATCTAGCACATAATAGCTGTGGAGCAGCGCGAAAAGTTAATTTGTAGATTGAATTAATTGCCGTTTAAAGTCTGCCCTGTATTTACCGGGCCCCCTTTCCGCACACGGATGGAAAAAAACGCGGATTGGAGTACTTGGTACATATATATCTATGAGTATGTGCGTGTTTGTGTGTGTATGTCCCTTGTGCGTCGTCGGCACTGTTTCATTGTACAATATTTCCGCGCTAAGAGCGAATAGATTGCGCGCTCGTTAGAACTACTTAAGATAACATCTTTCAAGTGTGCTCACGACGCGTTAATTAAAAAATTGCCCCCTCCCCCAATTCCAAGTTTCAAAACTGTCTATGCCATGAGAACGATCTGCTCCGGGAAGTCTTCGCTTGGCTGTTTGTTGCAGAAGACGTGTTAGCTCTTCAGAGTGAACAAATTTCAATGCAATAATTCTTTTAATGTTTTTATTGGTATCTTTAGTGTGTGTATATGTGTGTGTACGCTCGAGCAATAAATTTTTGCAACAAGAGGGTGGTAGGTTTATGTTACACGAGCAATAAAATAGTATCAGATACTATTATGAAAGGCTTTAGTTGTGAGTTTAATAAATCCTAATAGTTTAAAAGATTTAGAGACTCCAAAGTTAACATGAGGAGCAAAAGTAACTGCGGAATCAAACAAGACTCCAAGATCCTTAACAACTTCAGCCCTATTTAATTTTAAATTATTAATTATCAATAAATTCATTGCAAGTACCCGGCTATCACGACACGTTGGACGGCGCACCCATGACACCTGTCCCAATAATAGCATCTGTACTGTAATCGATTATCAAAAAACTAGCTTTTATTATTTGAAGGACTTTTTTGGCTCCGAGCTCTTGTCTAATAGCGATAACGGAAGGTTCGGGGCGCGATTCCCCGCCAAGTTACGCCGTGCTGATTCTTCATCGAGTCTTCCTCTATTTATTTATTTGCGAGTTCTCACTCTTAACAATACGCTATCGAAGTTAAATAATATATTGAATACTCATGAAGTTACAAGTTAAAATTTCTCGCCAGAATCTGCAGACAACATTATTATTGATATATTAAAATTGTTCAATAGTCGCGTAAAAAATATTTTACGTCGTATCTCATAAAACCCTACCTTCTTGCATAGTATTTTCGCGCCGGCGACGAAAGTCACCGTACATAGCGCGAGCTGTCTTAAAAATATTTCATAGAGTGCCTTGGCTCATTATTACGACGCCGTCGGTAAAACCCTCCTCTTATATACATACACTCACACATACACACACACCTAGCTAAACTTCAACCTCAATGGACGGCCCGTCCGACGCGAATAAAAGATTTACTCGCGTAGACTGGCAAAAACGCGTAGTCGACCCGAATTCGGTATGCGTCCGACATCTACGTACACGTATGTAGGTACTACGTATACATACACATCACACACCGAGGACACGTATCGTGTACATAAGCTTAAAATAAAAACCGTCATTGGTCGGGCGAAAAAATTCCTGTTCGAGGTATAAAAGCAACAAAACCCACACATACACGCGTCCGGAATACAGCGTATACGCGCGACAAAAAAGCGAGAAGAAAGAAGGAATTCGCGTGTGCCGCGAGGTCGCGCACTCGCTCGAAAAAGAATGGCACGCTGTATATATATCGGGCGCTGCTCTCTCGCTCGCTCTTTCAGCTTGTCGAATCTCCGGGCTGACAATCCGCGTTTGTCGCCGGTCCCCCAAGAGTTGTTGCCCCCTATCCGCCCGCCCCGACGACCTGTGTGACGGCGGGGGGAAGGGTTGGCGGGATCCGGTCGATCGAAACAACGCGAAAACCGCAGCGCCGCTGCAGCAGCAGCAGCCGTTGGTGGGTGGATAACTCAATGGGTTATTTGAGAAGGAACAGGAGCGATGGGGATATGTGTGTGTGTGTGTGTGCTAGTACGCGCCCGCGCGCCTCTAGAGTTGTCGATCCATCGGATATCAAATCGCCGGGAGAAATCGAGCGGCGCCTGTCTCTGTCGATCTAGCGCGATGTCTCTCTTTCTCTTTCGCTCGCTTTTCCTCTATACATACAGCTATGTGTGTGTGTACGCTGTCGTGGCGGTGATTTTTGTTGTCAGTTTCGTTCAGCTCTCTAGCGGCTACTTTTTCGAAAAATTTTGCTGGATTTTCCTTTGAAAGGATCGAAAAGGGTGAAATCACATCGGGCCGTGATGGCGCATTGGGATGCCGTAGAGACTTACAGTTTTTGGAAATTTTGCACTCAAATTGATTTGTTACCGGTTAGTTAATTGTTATAGTACAGTATCAATTGATACAGATTATGAGGCATTCAACAGTAATTCTGCTCACTTTCTAACTTATTGGCCATTTTATATAGACATTTCCACCAGTGATGATGTTTAACAAAATTGATAACAATCAATGAATTTGGTTTGAAGGCTGAAATTGTAGAGATATTTTTTTACAATTCACGATTCATTTAGTTCGACTTTATTGTTTTGTATAAGGGAGATTTGAGTAAGACTGGTACGGTAATGAAAACTGGATAAATAATGTACAAAATGAGAGGGACAATTTCGATATATTTCAATATCTATAGCGTAATAATAAACAAATCATCTATATATATTTTAAACCATGATGATTGTAACGAAACCAAGCGATTTTCATAACCTTAACTGACTACCTTGATTTCAGAGGTCTCAAAAACTGTTGTGTAAATCAGAAGGTGACCAAACCGTGACGAAAGCAGGCTAAAACTTTGATCTTCATTTGATTCACTACGTACACATGGATTATCAATATTCTATTTACAATCTGCAAAACAGTATACAGTGGAACTAAATGCATTCACTAGATGGCTTCAAGTTGAAAATGAATCGTCGAAACATTGCTCCCCTTCGACCCATTATAATACCGCATCATTATATTACCCGGCAAAGTACGAGGAATCCTATTGCCCGAATATGTACAAACCAGCTGTAACATCCTCCTCCATCATGCCTCGAATTTTGTCTGTTCCATTATGGATTTTCGCATTTGCGCTGCACGGCCAAAGTCTCGAAACTGCGACAATAAAGTGAGAAGAAAGCACTAGCACATGAGTCTACTGTCACACGCACCCAGCGACTTTGCAGTATACTCACACATGCACACACAACTTCTCGAGGCGCTTATTTAAGAGTCATCGTCTATTACTTCTCTTGGCTGGGCGACAAGAGTTTCGGCGCGCGCGAGCTCCGCCTATGTAGCCGTGACTCATAAATACGCGCTGGAGCGCTTGTGCACATTATAAGCAACACTGTATGTGCGCAGTCTCGCCCGCAGTTCATGAACTCGTGTTTGTATATATACCTATGCACATGCAAACTGTACACTTGTTCGCGTGTGTATATATGAAGAAAGGTGTTTTGCGGACTGCACTGCGGCTGGGATTTTTCCATCAATGACGAAGTGTCCCTGGTGGAAATCCAAAACATTTTATAGCTAATAACTGACCATTTATATTAGAAACTTTCTATAAAATTGGAATTTCTCTTGTCCAGTTTCTAGCTCCCGATGAAACGCTTTTTCTCCAATTATTTTGGTCAATTTGTTTCTATTAATGCGTTATCTTCCTCTCCATTGATTCAATATATATTTTTTGTGTAATTTTAATTGAATCCTTATTACTACTTAAAAAGCGTATGACACTACTGTCCTGTAAGAATGCAATTGTAAACACTTTTTTACTTCCTCACAGATTGATACAACGCGCATTCGAGTCAGTTGTTATTGGCCTGCCGATTCCTCTAAGCCATTCTCGGATCTTCATTCCATCCTTCTCTTCCCATCTCTTTCGTCTTTGCCCTATCCGCAAATGAGGAACGGAAAGGTGGTCGTTCTACAAATGACACGGTACAAGCTCGGGGCCCGTATTACGCTCATACCTACTTGCATGCACATACATGTGTGTATATATAATACGCGTCCGGGTGGCGCTCAAACGACACTTTTTGCTCGCGCTCGCATGGTAGGCGCACAAAGAAATTGACTTTTAAGAAGCCAATTAGCATCTTGGATTGAAAAAACGCGGTGACAGGTATGTTTTACGATGATTGAGTGAGCGAAACAAGGGTTCGCTGCGGCAGCAAAGAATAGGTTCTGGTTGCGGAAAGTGAAGGTTATGACTAACGCGCTGATTCTGCTGCTTTTGTCTTAATTTTTTTTTCACCATTATTTTGGTAATAAGATACGTTAGATTTAATTGGAGAAATAAGTCAACTGAATAATTAAGGATAAAAGTTGTCAATTTGCGGTTTCCTATAACAAAATTTTTTTGGACATACCAACATAAATTTATTATTATTCTTATTATTATTTTTATTATTATTAAATAAATAAGTCACAATAATATTTATTTAGCTAATTTACATGGTTTCCATTTCATTAAACATCTTTATGTAAAAAAAGTAATAACTATCGTTACTACAACACAGCAAGGTAATATACTAATATTATTCGATTACGAATAAATTTCCACTGCATTGCACATTAACAGTAATCTCGCGGCCCTGCCTCCTAAATGACTCTAAATAAATAAAAACATCGAGGGGCCGAGAATATATAAATAGTCCATCCATATTATTTGGATTCGGGAAGCGTGTGAGCCTTTCGTGTCAGCGTCGAAACACGAAAATTTTCGTAAATTTGACAGTGTCGATCTTCTCCCTGCGTAGAAATCAATCGCTCGGGGCAATTAGCCTCACCCCTACACTCGCACACCCATAGCTGAAACTTGGTCGGTTCTTTCGACGAGCAAAAAAAGAGTCGATGGAGACGAGACGTCGTGAATAAGGGAAGACGAGCGGGAAAATCTTTGAGTGTGTGCGCAAACATTCTCCATTTGCGCACATGTGTGTGTGTGTGGGTGTGTGTATGTGTGTGTTTTGAGTCGCCGCCGTCGAACTTTCCGCTTTCCACTTTCACGTATAAATATACATATATAAGCATAAAAAAGAGACTATGGGGAGGGAGAAAGCGAGAGAGAGAGCGAGAGAGAGGGAGAAAAAGAGAGAGAGAGATACAGAGAGAAGTCATTGACTGCGTCCACGAGATAAGCGCGTGCGACTCGTCTCCGCCGTCGGCGGGATCAGCGGTTCTCATTGCTCGTTGTGGCTTATATGCCGCCGCAGCTGCTCACTCTTTTTTTCTTTCTTTTTAATTCGTCGGAGTTTCCGCGTGCGCTTCGTTTTTTCGAGATTGCTGATACGGAGGTGCTGAGGGAGAGAGCGAAAGAGAGAGAGAGAGAGAGAGTGGAGAGGGGGGGGGCAGCTACGCGGCTGAATGGGATTCAGCGAAATTGTGGAAATGAGATTGGACGAACGGGGTACGTCTTTTTGCTGTGGGATTGACGTTATTTAAGTGAATTTTGATTAAATGCTGGGTGTTAAGTTCTTTTAGTCAAAGATATACGTGGGCTGATTTTGAAAGTGGTTCTAGTAAATGAAGAAATCTGATTAAATTATATTTATTTTTAAATTATTACTATTCGTATTTTTATTGGTGAAATCATTACGACATTTGGAAGAAAAAGTGTAGGTCCTGCGCTTAAATCCGAGCCGCCAACTTGCAAATTAGGTATGGTCTATTAGGTTCTATGATCATCATATTGCAATGGTATTTTTTACCTCCTATAGTTCTGCGTATTTGTACGGATACCCATACGTACCAATCGGACAAAAAGAATATTCAAGTACTTGTATAACTTAATCTCCATAGTCTGAATATAAATTTAACTGAAAAATTGTTGATTTCACAGAAATGATAAAACTATTTCATTACCACACTGGAAGTTTGTTCTAATAAAAAGCTTGTTAAAATTGATGGTAAAAATTACAATGCAGATCGTAATTGCAGAAAAGTAGACCTTGCTTGCACCTTATCTAAAGGCGCACCCCAAAATTTATCTTGATTATCACCATAAAAATCGCAGCTCTTGTAACGTGTAGACAACATTTTCATTGGGCACAAACGTTCAATATTTAAATATTAAAAAACAAAGTAATTAATTAACCGTATATTATATTAAAAATTTCTTGTACACAAAATGATCACCACGAGCCAGAAATTTTCTTATAGACACTTTATTTTCGACGTTTCAGCTCTCGCAGAGAAGTCCTTCTCAAGAGTTATAAAAACCTTCAGTTGGTACATAATTCACAATCACGAGAATTGTCTTAAAACTATTTCGCATTGAAAAAAAAAAAAAAATTACAATAAATTGTACTCTGTCAATTCTATTTTGTCAATGCGTAATAGTTTTAAGACAATTCTTGTGATTGTGAATTATGTACCAACTAAAGGTTTTTATAACTCTTGAGAAGGGCTTCTTTGCAAGAGCTGAAATGTCAATACAAAGTTTCTATAAAAAAATCTCTGGCTCGTGGTGATCATTTGTGTACAAGAAATTTGTATCTACTTCTAACGAGCGTCCCATCAATCGTATATTATTATATCCCGTATATTATAGTAAAGTAGGCTATTAACTCTCGCGAGGAACTTCCTATTTGAGCGAAATGAGGGTAGCGACTCGCGAGTGTCAATAGTTCTCATTGCTCACAAGAGCAGTATAGAATTTTTCTCAACGCTGGAGCGAATGTATCACATTCGCTCCCGTCTCAAAATCGCAGATATGATATTTTCGTCCCGTTTTTGCAAAAAATAATATACACAACAGGGGGATAACGAAGGCTACCCCACAAAACATGTTTGTTACCCTAGCCTTCGGTTTCGGTGGCAATTTACACATGCTCTGGACTGGTCAACTCTTTACCCCTCCTAATTGCGTAATAATACTATATTTTCGCATACACGGCGAAAAGTTGTATTAGGTTTAAGATTTCCTTGATAGCAATTCGATGTCATTCATCTGATCAAATGTCATATTTTCTTTCATTTTAAAAGTTATTTGAAGTCTTAATCTTTAGTCTGCCAAGATTTAATTAGCCTCAATTCTCTTTTAAAAAAATTTACGAAGTGCACCTTAAAATTTTCCATAAATAATAATAATTAAAAGAATTCAAATAAATAATTAGTCCTCGAATCATCTGTTGTTCAGTTGTCGCCGAGGTCTTTAGCGACTTCATAAAAACAAAAAAATTTACACCCAATCTTCATAAATAAATTAGTCAACGCAGGCTTTTTAAGCCCAATAACAATTAATTCGAGAACAACGATACAAAGCTCTCACATGTTTGCGCAACTGCCCTAACGATAAAATCAAACCGGACCTCCCCCACCATGCTGTCTGAGTAAGACCGTGGCTTCAGCCACCGCCAATGTTTCGCTTTCGACTCTCATCCTCGAAAAGTTCTTTCCCATTTACGAGGTCAAAATACATCCGTATACAGCTTGGTACGTATATATAGTAGTCGACCAATGGACCTCGTTAGTGCCGGCGCTGTTCTCGAACTTCCCTCTGTACACACACCTCGCGCGCGCGCTTGTCTTTCTGCGCGTAGTGTGTCCCGTTGTCTTTTCTCTCCTTGTGCCAACTCCCTTTTCTGAGAGAGAGAGAGGGAGACGGAGAGAGTGTGAGTGCGAAATAGCTCGTACGTGTACGTTTGCGGGAGGGTTTTTCTTTAACTTGGTTTCTCTCCGACTCTCTTAGCGGATAATTAACTTTCATGACAATTACAGTGGGGGGAGGGGGAAACTGCGTTATTGTTTTTTGGCGGAAAACGCGACGCGGACCGTTAAGCATCCCTCTCTTAACTTTTCGTGATTTTCTTTCTTTGCTGTACTGAGAGGAAGAGAGAGAGTGAGACAGAGAGAGAGAGAGAGAGAGAGAGAGGGGGGGGAGAGAGAGAGAGAGAGTTGAGGATGTTTTAGTCGAGAATTCTTTTGATTGAAGTACAAGCGCATCCGGACATCCAAGTCAAAGACCAGAAATTACCGTTTTTGTATAGTTTTTGTTTTACTTAGAAGTATTTCAGTACGAAGCAGAATACATTTCAAAATCTTTCAATAATAGAACTATTTTTGTATACATGTGATAAACAGTTAAAAAATATTAAACTCGAAATAGAAAATTATTAAAATTTCTTGAATATTTATAAAGAATATTTATTATAAACTTTACCAGATATAGAATAATAAAGATTTAAGTAGAGAAGTCAAAGATTATAAATTGAACAACGAAACATCAACATTTCTCAGTAAAGGTACTGCCAAACCTGAGTAAATCGACGAAAATATACCGAATGCAAAACCTGTACCTCGACGCGCATTCAACCGTAAAATAATCGTGCACGCGTATAATATACTCTCACAACCACAGGGCCCGAAAAAGCGGGGGCGCGAGCGCAATCGAATGGAAATAAACTCGGGCATAAAAACGGCCCCGTTACACGCAGCCACATCCCGACAATGCGCATTCGCTCAGCGCTCCCATAAACGTCCGAGCCTCCTAAATACAGTCGCCCCCCCTCCCCCTTCGTTCGCCATCGGACTCCCGCCTAACCCGCAATCAGCTCTCCGCGCACGCTTCCGATAAATTTACCCGATCCTCGCTCTCGCTCGCACGAAAAAAAATATATATTCAAATGCGCGAGATAAGGAGCGAGAGAATGAGAGTGAGTGAGGGAGAGAGATAGAGAGCAAATGAGCAGGGATATCGCGCGCACGCCCACCATCCGAGGAAAGGCCCCCCTACATACACCGTATACCGCGGCGTACGTACATAAACGATCTCGCGAAATAACAGTGCGGTGAGCTCGATTGGCGCGTATCCGCGTGCATCTCGACTCGTGGACTATATAACCGTGATATCTTTCTAATCCAGCGACGCAGAGAGAGAGAGAGAGGGCTGGTACCGTTTTACGGCCGCGCCTTTATACGTGCGGCGAACGGTCAATGCGAGGCTGTACTGATGTGTGACGCGTGCGAGCTCGCAGGGATTGCAAAATTTTTATAATAAAAATCTTTTACGGTTTTGTTCGGCCGGCGCGCGTCAACTCTTACGCGTGCTTATTGGTTTTGCAAAAGTCCTGTTTACCGGTCCGAAGCTGATGACGTCGTGCTCTCCTGGGTTTTATTAGTGCGTATAAATAAGGATAAAATAAGGCAGGAGTGTATGGGTATACGCTCGGAAATCACTCGCGGTTATATTGTGGCTGTAAATCGCGAGTTTATTTGACTGTGTCGTTCGATCTCATTATATATACGCCGTAAAGTATTTTGTTTTACACCATTTTTGGGAGATCGTGTAGTTTTTAGTATACTTTTGAGAACAGATTTGGGTAGGGTGTAAGTATATTATTTTTATTACCCGTCTGCTTTGTCACCGTTAAATATTACAGTCATGATGTCATCGACTTCCCTTAGGCCAAAAGACTTGAGCTGTTGCCGCTATATAATAAACCAGTATATATAATATAGATTTTATTAGATTTAGCCGACCGGTTACTATATTATTATTATGGCACAACACTGTCGATAAGTGTATCGCGGCTCTTTTTCTAAGGTACGATATACAAAGTGTTTTTACATTATACAAAAGCGAAGTTGAGAAAAAACTCTGATCTGTATACTTTAACGACGGATCGTCCGTTTCAAGTTGGCCGACCTCGTTGGCCACAGAGATATAGCGTGCGTTAGACCGGTCGGTCAATTCTCAAAGCAAATAATAATCTGATAAAAAATTGCACCCAACCGAGTGATTACTCGTCCCGTTACGTTCTTATGTATATATGCCCATGTATCGACGCGAAAGACGGATGAAAGAGTCAACCATATTATATACATACGAAGCCGCGGAAACCGGCTGCTCTAAATCCTAAACAACTCCTCGACGAACGGCTAATCAAGCGACTAATGTATGAACCACTCTGGCTGTCGTTATTACCGATTAGAAGTTTTCCACATCAGCGCGTGTGTGTACGTGTCCGTGTGCGTGTCGCATATAGTTATATCACGGCATAAATATTTAACAGTTAATCGTGGATATACAAAGCGGTAATTGCTTTTTCATTAAATTAAGCTGTTGCTTCTAGTTAGTGGTCTGCAACGCATAAAATAAAATTGCTCATTTGGCATGCAAGGCGAATGAAAAACCGCTGATGGACGTTCACGCTTATGTAGTAAATCATTCGGGACTTGAGAAAAAAAACTTGAAAATAAAGAAATATGTTAGATTAAAATTGAATTAAAAGGAAATTATGTAAAATGCTACTATTACTATTATGAAATTACGTCTATTCGGATATATTCTAATTATTTCAATCTACTAGTGAAACTACAGGCATTCACAGAGACAGTGAACAATGCTAATCCATTTGTCATAAAAAAATCGCAACGGTACGTAAGTACGCAAAACTAAAAACCATTAGAAAACAATTTTTCAAAAGTCCCACACAACTTCTGGGAAAACCGAAAAAGCTCTCAAATTAAATTTCACAATAACAATGCTCGGGAGAGCATCGCGCGGCCAGTGAAATAAACGATAACGAGAATGCAGCTCCGTGCCTGTTCTAAACCATCCTCTGCCTCCTCCTTCTCCTCCTCCCTCGCCATTCAGCCGGAGTATAGTCCACCCTTAATCCCGGCAGCTCTAGCGCTCTCGCGACCGCTATATCGACAACGGTAAAATCCCCCCCCCCCCCAGCTACCCCGCTCACCGCCCACGCCATGCGCGCTGCGCACGTTTATATCGCATCTTCGGCCTTCGATGCGCTCGTTATCGCGCTCCGGGGCGCGCGAATCATTTCAGTGCGAAGAGCGCAAGAGAGGAACGGAAGAATTCTGCGCGCTGACGTATATATATATATATAAGGTGCGCGGGCGACTCTTACCGGGAGGTAAGGGCCGGGATGCGTCGGTGCTATAAATAACGGTGTTACGAGGAAAGAGAGCAAACGAGAGAGGATGAGAGAGAGAGAGAGAGAAGCGTGAGCTGCATAATGGGCCGATTACTGCCCCGGCGATTTTCCGCGGGGTCGTCGTACCACGCGAGTGTACGCCTGGTCTCTGTGTGTATATATGGGGCAGTCGTTTCGGACGTAGGTATATATATATAGAGTGAGAGAGAGAAAGAGCGAGAGAGAGAGAGAGACATGGGCAGTGCGGGTGGAGTCATTCGCGATCTTATCTGGTGGCTGAAGGCTTCGGCTCGCTGTATACGATCGCACGCGCTGCTCGGTGGGCTGAAATTGAAATTTCCCTCGGCTTTCATTCTTATCGCGCGTTATACGTTTCTCTCTGTTATTTTTTATGCGCGTGTGCGCGCAATGTGCGTCGACGACTGCTCGCATCCACATCCGTACACTCGCAATATTGTTTGCCGCACAGCGGCTAATACTCGGCGTGAAATTTTTTTTCGTCCTGCGGAACGGTCAATTACGGGCGTTGGCATGCAAATGAATCGGTTACGAGTGGCGTTTCGTGTGCGTTTCTTCTTTCGCGTGCTAGAGAAACACTTACGCGCGGCTCTCTCTCCCTCTTATGGGTACCGGAGTCGCACTATTTCAGCGAGCGTCGACAGATTATCTGACGGGCTAATGAAGCATTGAGCAAGCTTTTTCCGCCGGGGTTTAGTGCCGACCGTTAGAGTAACGCTCATGCAGATGGGACTCGACGCGTGTGTTATCGGCGGTGTTGCGTTTCAATGAGTCTTTTTGCCTGCTTTTTTTTCTTCCTTAAGGCGCAGTGAGTAACGGGCAGTCTTTTTCATTGCGATATCGTATTCCGTAAGATGAGATTATTCTTGATATGAATCTAGATGTATGAATGTATAGCCCTGTCAGTTGATTTCCACTATATAATTGCCAAATTCGGTTTGTTTTAAGCGTGATGATCATTGCGTTGGTTATAATTGTATTAATTAAATTTTAAATATTTACAAAAATAATTGTCAATCATGAGTTTCAATGTGTATAAATAATAACCTTAGAAACTAATCGTCCTTTAAAAAAGTGATAGATGAAATCTGTCATCACAATAAGACTGTTTTTATTGGTTGTTGTAGACTCATTTGATTGGTCTATATAGTATAGGC
>UXGD01004683.1:0-16402 GCA_900474315.1 Torymus auratus | reverse complement strand
AACGAGAAATTTGTGGACGCAAGTTCAAGTGCACGTATGATTCGAAATGAAAATGGGAGTAATTTTCTTGAAAAATCGCAGGGGAATTTTGAGGATGCTCTTTCAGAATCTGGCATTGATTTTGCATACAAACTTCGAATATTGACTAATTCTAAGCATTTTTTTTTTCATAAAATGTTTTTGCAAAGTTGTCCCATTCCGAGTAAAAAACTTGCGAAGTCTCTCTCACTCCTCGCCATAATAGTAAGCCTCTTATTAGCCATTTTCTAACTAAAAAAACTGTCCTACTTTGATATCTTTAAAAAACTCCTAAATAAGCTAATGTAAATTTGTGAAAAAACTTATTCTATTATTCTGTCTATTAAATGGTGAATATGATCGGAAAAAGAGTTTCATCAACGGATGCAACGACCACGAAAAGTGTCCAATAGTTGACGGTTGTTGATTAAACTATTGTTGACAAAACTAAAACGATAATAACTATTTCTTAGGCAAATAATGAAATCGATTTCCATCAGGATAAATTCCGAAATTATCGGTGATGTGGGCATAGTCGGACCGTTTAATTTGAGATGGGTGTGGTCTATACTGCTATATAAAATTTAGCAAAATATCCTTACAGTTTTTAAATAGGTTCGATTAAATGCTTCCATAAGGCCATTCACGTGTATTCGTGGAGGTATTTGGCATTGGCTGATCATAATAATTTTAGTAGTTACGAACTTCACGTCCTCTTCATACCATGACGTGGAATATATGGCAAATCCCACGGAGTTATTCTGAAATGGAGATTTATTTTATTTCACGTATTTCACGTATTAATTTTAAAAAGGATAGCACAAATAGGTTCGGAATATTATTATTCCGAATGTACCCCACGTAAATGTCAGTAAAAGAGTATCAGACCATTAAACTCGAACCTCTGGAACTGCCGTGTTCGCATGGGGTACGCAAGCTCCTGAGTCACAGAGCTGCAAATTATTTTTTTTTAATTTTACTTACATGTGTTGCTACATTATCAGCGCTTTCAGCACATATTGAAAGTCTCAAGTAAACGATGCCAATGATAGAGAACTGGTTTAAAGTTCGTAACGTGTATATGTCCTGCTAAAATAATATATACATGTATTTAAATATATGAATCTCAATACCTTTTTATTTTCGACTCGATGAATTTGTCAACTTACGTGTAATATTTGTATTCCTGCATTAATACAGAAAATCATAAAACCAATCACAGTTTTTATTACTATTACTCTAACAATCTTGTTAGTTTCCCGTATTAATCTATCAGACAGATCATAAAATTTCTAGAGAATACCACATATAAATAATGAGCATATTATAATTTAAAAATAAAAAATGTAACTGACTCTAAAATATCTTGATGTTCACGTATAAGCTCAGTTAAATTTTCATACTTCATTGCATTTTTCAATTTATTTTCAAGGATTTTTAATCGTGCTGAACACACATACATTAGTATCACAACAATTCCATCCATTACCACCATTGAGGCTGTATGAGTCAAAAAAATTATTTGGTGGCAGTAAAGTAGTATTTTTATGACCATCGATTCAATGGGGAAAGTATATCGCGCCATCACAATTATTCCTTTATCTAAGGATTTTGATGCCTGCATGTACAGATATATAGCAATTACATACATAAGAATCACCGATAGTGAGGCAAATTTGTACACTTTACTATTGTCCAAAGGAGCCAATGGTTCTTCGCTCGCGAGTAGATTCTGCACTGATGTTAATAAAACCTATGTGTCGGATAGCACAAATTAGTATTAGCAATATTAAAAATTCTAGATCAATGGTCTTATACAATCCCTGACAGAGTTCCAGTGCTAGGAGATTTTTTTAATCGTAAGATTTTTTATAGCCGTAGATTTTTCATTTCTACTTTATTAAATGACATACACAAAGAAGAAATATTCAAAATAAATATAATTATTTTTATGAGATAAACAAAATTGAACGACAATATAGCATTTCTATATTTATTTGAAATTTTAAATATAAAACTTTTATTAATATTGATTTAATATTTTGGTACATAAAATTCATACCACAGATGGTACTATTAAAACTTCCGTAAATAATGATACACGATACTTATTGCAAGAAGAATGAGTTTACATAATCTAAACTATCGTTATAGAGCATTAAAACTATTGATTTAATTCATTTGAAAACATTAAGGAAAACCCACCTTCATTCGTTGTTCATGAAAAATAAAATTAATCAATATGATGATGCATTCTAGCATACAAGTCATCTCCATGCAAGAATAAGTAGCCACACTTGTATTATCCATGTTCATAATAAAAGTGTGAGCAGTTGCAACTGTAAGCATTACATGATTCGTCAAATAACAACACCATAAAGCACGATATAAAAGAACCCCATATTTCGAAAGGTTGCTACTCATTGGCCAAATTGCCAACACTTTCATATATAGTGATAGTAATTTAAATACAGTTTTCACCGAAAAATCGAACTGCATTTTATCCTTTATATCCATATTGACATCAATGCTGTTTAAATAATATACTTTACTTTGGAATATTTTGCAAGGAAGCTTTTAAGTCGGGTTACATTGGCATACTGAACTCCTGATATTTCATAGTATCAAGTTTCATTATTCTTGTTCTTAATTAGTCTCCTCCGGCAATATGTTTCTGATGATAATCGACTTATTCATTATGTGTGCATCATTATGAAGGTATAAAAATGTTATTACTAATAGAAAATTGAATGCTTGTGATATTTGCATGTATAAAATACACACTATGTTATAACCATTAATTAAGGTTCACATTAAGCGAAAGAGAGGCCCTTAAATAAGGCATTGATGTTCACATCAATATGTCATCTTTAATTTGTTACTATCAGTGAAATTGTAGGTAATGATGAAATTTTTTGAACTACGATGGAATTTAAATAGAGTTCAGAATGATTTTAGTTTTCGCCGCACTATAAATTTACTACAAAATTACACGCAAGTCAATTGAGTATCCACAAATACAAACTAAAATTGTCTTATTAGACTTGTGTTATTAATATCCATAAAATTCAGTTTCAATGTGTAAGATAATTAAATATTGTATTACATAAACAAAATTTAATTTTATACCAATAATTGTTTAATGTCTAAGAAGTGTTTAAATTCACAAAAAATTGCCCCTAACTCGTCCGTAAAAATGACGGAAAAAAAGGTTGAAGCACACCTCTGAAAACATGGGAAAAATGGGCGAAAAGTAGTCACTGATGATTCATCATTAGCAAACGATTAAAGGTGACAACAAACATTTCACAAAAAACGATTAAAGTAGAAGAAAAGAGCTTTAATTTGATAACAGTCAATGGTTTATCCAAACAATGGCTAAAGCAATTTTTAATCCATCTCTATCGAATTGGATTTTAATGAGCTTCTATAAAATCCAAAGAACCAATAAATGTAATATGTAAATTTTATTTATTTGTTTAAGATGAAAAAGTATAGCTATTCGCAAGATAAAATAAAAGATTTTATCTACACTAGATTTTATGCAATGTAAGACAATAAATACCTCGGGGGTATAAACGGTTTCGGCGATAAAAAGGCAAAAACACTGGAACTTCTTTATGTCAGCGGCGCGCACGTTTTATTGCAACGCGTAACATCGTAAATCCATTATATACCTATTCACACGAGATGTATCGGAAAGCGCTCTCCCATTTTACTTTTAGATTTAAGGAGACGAGCGGGCGCACGTCGAGAGAAACCGCACGAGTGTGAGCGCGCGTTCCTCTCGCGTTCTGAATTTTCGATTTCCCGCATATTTTCTCCAGTTTTACAACACTTTTCTCTTTCGCCGAGTCGCGCGCATTTATTTGTTTCCCGCGCAAGAATCGAGTATTAATCGTGCCCTCATGTTTTTTTCATCCCCGCGAATTTCTCATCTCCTCGTGACAACGTATACATCCATGCGCCGCGCGCGCTTATAAACGCGCATGCAAATATATCCTTAAATATTAATAAACACGCGAGAATTATATAAGCGCTCGTGTGCACACAGTAGCGCGCTATAGGGGCAAATGAGATCCTCGTAATTTATTTAGTTCCTCTACTTACAACGTTATATAAACCGCGTGTAAAATTTATATACCCTTTGCGCTGCTCGTTGGTACAAACAAATAATTGAATAAATACGAGCGGGCGTTTTTCGCGTAATAACGCGTCCGCGCCCGCTATAAGAGAGCGTAAAAATGTAAATGTACGCGAATATATTCAAAAGTAATTACTAGAAAATGACCGAATTATTATCAAGCTCACGTTTCTCCATCCCCCCTCTCAGCCTCCATCTCATTTAGAAAAAAGCCGTGCAAACAGGCCGCCACCGCCGCCGTCAAGCGCGGGTGTAATATTCGACACGGCCGCTCTGGCACATCAGTCGGGGAAATTATACGGAAGAGAGAAAAGAGAAAGCAGTAGCAGCAGCAGCCGACGTCAGAATCTGAGCAATTTAATGGAAAATTCGCTCTCAGTGGTGGAAGAGCGGAACGATAACGCAGAGATAATAAGAAAATGACAAAGAGAGATAATGGAAGGAGAGAGAGGGAGAGAGTAGAGTGCCGCGAGGGATGTAAGGGTGCGGAAAAATGGAAAATAAGGCTGTAGGCGCTCACTCTCTCTCTCTTTCTCCGTCTCTCTCGCGCGCGGAATTTAAGGCGCTTGCAGAAAGCGAGCCCGCGGAGAACTTTCGCAATTATCGAATGTTCCCCGTATCCTTGAAAACTTCTGTAAGTAGCGCTCTCCCTTCTTCTCCGGCCGCTGCGCAGATATAGCCTATAGCGTTTTTGCAGCGGCGGTATGGCGACGGCGGAATACAATAAAGCACGCCAGCTCCCGCGCGTTCTCAAGTACAAAGGTTTTTCCGCGTATTTTACTAGGGCGTAAAGCAAACTGCGAGAGCGCGCCGGTCGGTTGGTATATACTTCGTAACCGACGCGATGTCATTCGCTATTTTTTATACGCTTAACCGGACTCTCTAGCGCGCGGAACCGGAGGAGGCTTGAAATTTCACGCCACGACCGATATATTAATGTCGAGGTATGTATAAACTAGCGCGCGAGGATGTGATAAGGTTGCGCCTATATTTCACGAGCGGGAGGGATGGCGGTAGTTTTCTACCTTTTTTTTCTGCGCCGAGGCGGAAACGGGATTTTACAAGCGGTGGCCCGTTACGGCGAATGTGTTTGGTGAGAAGAGAGGTTGTGAGGAGGTGATGGCCTGGTTTGTGGAGACCGAGGTGCTTGCCATAAAGGCTGGAATTTCGAAGGGTTTTATCGATTTTAATTTGAAGCGTCGATGTTTTATTTTCATTTTTAAGATATAATGTATGTATGATGAAATTTTGTTATGGTTCAAAGATACGTTGCCATTATGTTGATTGCATCTGGTTTTATTGTGCTCGTAAAAGGTTTCATATCTGTTTCATTGAAATATATATATATGAATAAATACATTTTTGCATTTTTAAAAATTGGTAAAAAAATAGGCTTTTCGAGTGAATGAAACTGAAATTTGCGATGAGTGAAATAATGAAAATATTTGAATACATCGTCACAATCATTCAAAAATTGTTAATTGTCGTATGCATAACATATGACTGTTGTTCATATCAAATTATGCATTAATTATTATTACCAAGTATTATACAACGCTAATTAATGCATCTCTCTATGAGAAGATGTAACAACACAACTCATTTACCAAACTACAACAATAATTTATTTCTTCAGAGCAGTAGGAGACGACATTTTAGCGAAATTTCAGCGTCAACTTCGCGCACTCATCCCGCGAAAATGCATTAATTCTAAAAGCTCGTACAAGCAGCCATCCTGCCTCCTTCCATTTCACACCGGCGCCCATACTCGTCCGTAGCCGCAAAACTTAACCCAAGAAACTCCGCGGGTGGTGGGGGAGGTAGGTTGAGAAAAAAAAAATTCGTCACCCGAGCTTGTTTTATACCTGCGATCAGCTGGCGTAACAACCCCTCAAGCTCCTCTCCGACATTCGGCCTCTCTCTCTCTCTCTCTCTCTCCAAGGGCCGCGTATCCGCTTTCGGATTAATCGCGCGAGCGAGCGAGCGAGTATCCCGTGACCGCTCTTTCGAGCGTATCTGAAATTCCACGGGGAGAGGTGTGGGGGAGGTTTACACCCCCGTTGACCGTAAAGCCGCCGCCGCCGCCATTGCCGCGAGCGTGTTTGATTAAAGTCACCGCGGTGAGATGGTTTCGTGCTTTCGCGCGTTCTTTCGTATATATACATATATATCGGCAATGCGGTTCTCGTGGGCGAACGATAAATATCAGATTATCATGGGGCTAAATATTGTTTCGAGGGGATGATTTAGAGAAGGGTTGAAATGAAGTGCCGTGAAAGCGGCGGCGCAGAGGGTGCGCCTCGTTGTCCGTTCTATCCTTTTGTCTTTCGGAGATTATCGATGGCATGGCGGGGAAGGAGGCGGAGGCCTTGCTGTTTATGATAATTGCGAAGGTGGGTAAACTAATTAAAGCGACTGTTTAAGATGAGTTACGGGGGATGGGGTAATTGCGTTTTATATAAGTGGGTGGAAGGTCGAATTGATTACTGGGGCTGAAGAGTTTGTTTTATTTATTGTCAGCTAAATTTAGCGTTCTATGATTTATGCGTAAGATTTCGTTTGGAATTTCATAATTACTATTATCTATTATTATTTATTGTATTTATTTAATGTTTCTGAAGGAATGCATACTGTTATTATAAAATAACTGTAATATTCGTTGTATAAATATTATATATATTTTACAGTGGTGCGGAGAATATTTTCGCAGCAAAAATTACTGTTTTTTATAGTAACCGTGGGGCAGATTCGAATTTTCATGAAAATTACTACAATTTTTTAGTTAAATTGCTATTATACTTTGTAAATTTTACTATATACGGTCTACGACTTCAACTTATACACTGGTACTTCTTGAAAAATATATACAGTTTAAGAAACAAACTGAAGAGACCAATCTTTCAAGAAACCAAAGGCTACCTATCTGAACAATTATTGCCGCCATACGTTTGGCAGATGCCCGCCCGGATAAGCTAACAATAGATTACATTATGAGTTTTTTTTCTTAACCGCATATTTTTCAAGATATGCCAGTGTCTAAGGCCATCCTGTATATTGTAATAATTTCCATGAGAAAATCTCTGCCCCTTGTGTACCTATCATCAAAAATACTAATTTGTCCTATACGATTTTTCTCCGTGTACTGTTACAATGGAAAATAATATGGTTCAAAGCAATTTCATATATCGCTTGATGGTATTTATTATTTCTGATAGTTAAAATTTATAAATTTAATTACCAAAATTAAAAGCCCTCCCGTACAAACAATCTTAATTAACGTTATAATGACCTTTTTAACTAAAGCCCATGACGAACAAATGAAACCCAAAGCACTGCATTCTCTCTTTCTCTCTCTCTCATTCCAGTCTAAACCCCGACAGCGCTCCAGTGCGCATGCACACACACGCCTACTTGACGCCGTTCTCTCTCACCCCGAGTGGATTATACATCCCGATCCTCTCTTTCTACTCGCCGGCTCGCCCGCCTAAAAAAGCACACTCGTGTTTTCGCGAGCGACAAAGGCACACATAACACACACACACACATACACGTACCACGCATACTCGTGTGCACGAAAGGGGAGGATAATTAATCGTTAGAAGGGAGGCTCAAAGCTGAAAAATTCCCGGCTACAGCACGGCGGAAAATAATCCCGGGCGATCTTGTAAATTAGCCGAACGGAAGCGCGCGGCTCGCGGAATGGTTAATTAATCTGCGCTGATCTACCGTTTAACATAATCCGCGGGCTGGGAGAAACCGTCTGATGAGCTTCCCCTCCCCCTTCCTCTCTCTTGCTCTCTCGCTTTCTCTGTATAGTTGAGTTCGCGCGAGCGACTTAGATTAGCTCCGCGGTGGAACTGTTGCCAACTTTTTCGCTGGTTTTCTCTCTCTCTCTCTCCCTCTCCTTCTCTTTCTCTCTCTCTCTCTCTCTCGCTTCGTATCCGCTCATTGAAATCCGACAAAGCCGATTACCGATAGCCCCCCACGCGCGCGCGGAAAGCAGTTCGGAGCTAAACATCTTGTTGGCGTTGCGGTGGTGGTGGGATGCGAAATGAGGGAGTTTGTAGGTGAATAATGAGCGTATAAGCGATTGGATTCGCGAATGAATGAGGGAATTTCTTTTTGAGGGGAAGTAAATTTTGGATATAATTCTGATTAATGTTAACTATTCACATTGAGCGATGTATTCTTTAGACATCTTTAGACATCAGTTCACGTATAATAGCTTTATGTTTATTTAACACATTCAGATTATTTCGTCATATTTTCCGCGGATTTTTATTTTGTAAATTGTCACTAACTTACTCGATTACTACAGCAATAAATAAATAAATAAAAAAATCTATTTATCCATGATTTGTAACTATTATAATCGGATTATTGCTACCGATAAAATAGTAAATTATCACTATTTTGATCTTTAGAGAAGATAAAGCACTTTTCCAATTGATCAAAGAACGTCTAGAAAATGTCTATGACCAGCGATAGCTCTAGTATTAGGATAAAAGGCGCCACTAAAATGTTCAAAAGCAAACCTATTGAGACAGTTTTGTACATCCCCAGAATTCAGCCTGCGTGGCACACTAATATAGATTGCAGGACTGGTTTTCTAAATTACTTTATAAAAAAAGTATTGCAACAGTTAAAGGTTCCGTCGATTTCCTCATATCTACATCACGCATCTCCGCTTTCATATATATCTTTTTACACTATCCACAGAATAAAATCCATAAAAAAGACCAATTTGACTTTTTTTGTCAACCATAACCGCACTGCATATTTTAACACTTGACGCGATCCAGGCTGCTATTCAAATTTTCACCAACTGTAAACTCTTTTACCCACGAGTTGTCATTTTACCTAGAAATAATTTAAAAGGCAATCGTGACATTTTACTCTCGCTTCTCCTCGCCTATCGCTCGTGAATTATTAAGGAAAACCCGCAAGCGAGAGACTGGACGACATAGAATATATTCCGCTCGTGTGGGTAAGAAATGACGGTGCGTGGGTATTATATTGATTGAGCAACAACGCGTCCATCGACAGTGACACGGATCCCGTTGATTTACCCCGCATACATATTACACATGGCCGTATAAATTCAATTCAGCATCAGTCCATTCTCAGGCTCTATATTTCGTCACCCATCCCAAGTCAATATTTGACCTCTTCCCGGCACAGTAGCTCGCGCTACTTAGACCCGCGGCCTTTTTAAACAAACTTCAGCCCTCCCCCTCCCCTCCTTCCCCAACTCCATCCGCGTAATTGATATCCGCTCACGCGCCGTTGGGGGTGATTCCTACGAAAGAATTTTTCTCCCACGCTTTTGAAAAAACAACAGCAACGAAAGCTACGCCCAAGCAGCCGGAAAAACTTTACGTATCGCTCTTCTTTTCCCGAGCGTTAATTTTGCATTCTCCGCTGCCTGAGATTATACCGTGTAGCCTCCTCCTTTCTTTTTTCCTCGCCCACTTTGCATGGAGGCGCTCGGACACACATACACACATTGTGTGCCTGAAAGCCAGCACATTGTTTCGGCTAAGTGTTTTCTCCTTCCTCCTGGCCCTCACGTACGCAGGCTCGCGCATCACCTAATAACCATAAATTCGCCGGTATTTAGCCGGCGCCTGTTCCGCTGTTCTTTTTTTATAGCTCAACCTTTTTTTTTCAGGAGAAGAGGAAAAAAAAGACGGCAACGCCAGCGTTTCGCGCCTTTATCGATGTAATACCTTTTGCTCTGGGGCGGGATGGGTGCGCAAAAAAAAAAATTTACTACGCCCGGTAAATTGGACTATCGCGATCGCGCGCGCGAGATGAATCCGGCTAGGCCGAGAGCTGCTTTTTTTGCGCGCGCTCGTTGCAGGCTCGGGCAGATTTTTCGAGAGCAAGCGCGAGAGAGGGAGGTGTTTAATCTTGGAGTGAGAGAGGGAAGAGCTAATCCTGTTGCGCGTTACGCGAGAGTAAATATTAAAAGGGGTGTTGTTTAAAGAGCGCCGGTTATATCAGCTTTACCGTGCGCCCGCGCGTGCCTACATTTTTATGGAGTTACTTTCTCGAATTTTAGGGGATGATGCACTTTTGTTTTTGTTAAAGTTTAGCGCTTTAGTCCATGCAAATGCGAATAAACGAAATTTATTGGCCGGGTCTTAGCCGGCGAGAGTCTGACACTAGTCTGACTTGTAAATGGTATAAACAAAACTTTTTTGGACTTTCTATTGTTCGCATGGAAATTTGGGGAAAATTCCAGACTTCGTTCGTTAGAATTAGTCTCGACATTTTTCTCTGGCTTGCCGTGCTTATAATACCTAAAATACGGTCAAAAGGAAGTTATAAAATACAGGATTTCTTAAAAACGCAGAGAATGGAAAACCAATGTTATTTGAATATAAATTTTACTTCTTGATAAATATTGAATATGGTTAAAAATACTAGTAATAAATGAATGAAAATCCATTGTCCAATATTTATTGACAGTGTACTGAACATTTCCTGTGTAAGCGGATATTGCAGTATCTGACGCTTTAAGGTAATTCAGCTCCAAACGCGTCTTCTTGCAATCTTCACGAAAATTGATGTACTTGTTCATTATAATGGTGCACATAAATGTAGAAAATTTCATAACCCCAAATAGAGATATGCGTTCTCAACTTGGTAATTATAACTTACGTGTTAATTAATATCAAACCATAAAACGCTTCTTGCAATATTGTTAAAAAAACCAAATAGATTATAATTGACGTTATAATTTAAGACGCATAAAAAAAAATTGGTTACGTTTTACTGCGAAGGTTTTCCGTCGACGATTAGATAATGTAGGAGACGAGAGACCATCGACCCAGCAAAAGAACATTTAGCTCGCGATGCACTTGTCGTAGCAACGCGACGTTAACACAGTGGTAGAGCGCGAGACTATTACCAACTGTGGGTTGGTAAGTTCGTGTCCGGCTCGTCGCTGATTTTTTCAAGCTCTATTATTAAATTTCTCATGGAGATAAAAGTGCAGAGAAAATCATATGGTAACCACGTAGAAATTTTCCTATCGAATATCGCGTGCAATATTTGTACTAGTTTTGTGCTCAATGAAGCTCGATGACCTCAAATGTAATGAATCCATATCGTTATCTTAACGATCTTTTATGATAATCGTAGCGCCTTCAAATAGTATGGAACAGCGTGAATTCATTTCATTTTTAAGCAGCATTTTGTATGATTAAAGCAGCAATTTTACTTCAATTTTCTGATATTTTGATCATGACAAAATAAACGTACTTTTAATTACTTTTTTTTTGGAAAACTCCAACGTCATTGCTTTTATTTTTGTTTGTTTATTATTTCCTTAAAAATGTCAATCACAAAGAAATGCTTACAGTGTCAATCAAATTCTATTTTAATTAAAACCTTTTTATCAATCTGCCGAATAATTAGGCTGACTCTTAATAAAGAACTGCCATTCTTTGAATTAATATATTGAATTGTTTGCTGATTGCAAAAAATCAGTTTTTCGAAAAATTAATAAAATTTATGTTTTTAAATATGTAAAACCTGTATTTAATTGTTGACTCCTATAAAAGATTTTGGAATTATATATGGGAGTCTCCGTAGGCTAAATGAAAAATTCATTTTGATCAATGAAATTGATTATTGCCAATCATATTTTTAAAGTTTCTTCTCAGAAAAAAAACACATAAATGACTTCTTGAAAGTAATACGACTTCACACCTTCTCCGAATTAGCGAAGTGGCCGAATTACCCCGACTTACCTTATAATCCAAAAATTAAATTTTGTCTTCAAATCGAATACTTCACATTGAGAGTATAATAATATGTTGATGTATTATAGTAAGATAGAGAAATAATTTCACTGGCATAATCAACCCTCAACCTAAAAACGCGAAGTCCCCGAGATAGGACTTTCTAACGCGCGAAGCCGATATAGGACCTTTCACCACGCTTTGTCGAGATAAGACTTTCTTACGTGCGAATCTGAGATAGAACTTTTTCCCCCTCGACGTCGAGATAGGACTTGTGCCACGTGAAACTCAGATGGAACTTTCTCTCTCCCAGTCGACGGAATATAGTGTGTTGAACATAGAAAAATAATCTCGCTATGTCATCGAAAGATTCCTTGCACCCAATAAAATTTCGGTATATAGACAGTGGTACTTTCTCGCGCTTCTCATACTAATTACGCTTCCCCTCTACCGTGCAATATTTGCATCCTCGAGCGATTTCAGCGCATGTTTAGTATAGGCAGCACGCTCAAATCGCAAGCAGCGTATACGAAATATCTATCCCGAGGATGCGAATATTGCTCAGTAGAAGAGAAGCGTATTTAGTATGGACTGCAGCGCGAGAAAGTTGATTAAAAAACCTCTATTCGCGAGTTGGTATACCTCTTCGAACCGGCTTCGTGATTGGTACCTATTCCATAACCAAATTTAAAAATAATTTATTCTCATTTTACAATTCTCAAATACGTTACTATACTTTGAAAACCCACTATTCGACTTTCATACTCTCGATATCACGTAAATCGCTTACGCGCGTCAAAAATAAAATCCATCGATAATATCATTGATAGCTCACAAACGACATTAAGAAGCTTCGCTCACGCCGATCACCGGTTATCGAGCGCACAGCGCTCTTCCTGCATTATAGATTTCTTCTCAGCTATACAATTTAAATATGCAATATATCGACGTCATGCGCCCCTTCTATATACCTACACCTACGCGTACCTCCAACTCCTCTGAGAGACGTCGAAAGAGTTGAGTCGCGTTTTCTGGGTCAGGTTACACACATACGCATACACATGGTACCGAGACATTGTGTATCTCTGGGCAAACACTGCAGTGGCGCAGACTTAAAAAAGGTAAAGACTCTCGGGTCGAGTGAATTTTTTTCCACTGTTCCAGCAGCAACGGCAGCAGCAGCAGCAGCAGAGGAGAAAGAGTGTAAATAAACGCGATTAATTGCGTAAGCAAGGTTTTTATGAAAAATTTATACCTTTTTTGCCTACGCGCGTGCTCCCCCGCATGCGCGCACACCTGCGCAATTTCGCAACGACGCCAGTAGGGGGTTTATGATTATTTTTAGCCCTCCCAGCGCGCGTAACTCTGCAAACATAACGCTGTTTACGAGCGGAGATGCGCGTGCGAGCGTTCCGGCAAAATTACAAGTGTAATTTTTCGCGTAGTGTCATTTTTGCGCTCGAAGTGTGCATAAAAAAAGTGTATTAAGTATAAGAAGCGAGAGCGGATGATTAGTTATTCATGCTTCCCGAGAATTTCGCGAAATGTTCGAAATGAAATCTTCCATAGCACACATACATCGAGCTCTATCTCCTGGGCGTTCAATCACACTGAGGGATTGACCGTGAGACTGCTAACTGAAATCGCTGAAGTCTCTCCCTCTCTTTCTCACATATACGATAATTATATGCGCCTGCTGTAAGCTTACCCGCCGATACACACGTGCTCATTTAGCCCCCCCCCCCCTGCAAGCGCACTTATTTAATTAATCCCTGAATGGCGCTTATAAGCAAATAAAACCGTACACACTCGCGCCAACGCGGAATTGACCCATTACATATGTGTATATAGGCAGTCACACGCGGCCGAGTGGCTATTAGTGGAGCTGCTTTAAGCGATGCGATGCTGTCTTGTTTTCTCTGCGCTTTTAGTAGATCCCGAGCGAGTGAATGAAGTGTTTTGAAGTGGCTCCCATTCAATTGCTAGTGACTTCTGAGGCCGAACTCATCTGGAAAAAAAGAAAACTGTAGTTTAAACACTATGCAATATATATGGTATATTATAAATATATACTATTTCTGATAAAATGCGTATTTTACTCAGAGATATTCATTACCAAGATATTGGCTTTGGTACAGCTTTTTGAAAAAAGTATTCGATAGATTTTCATAGGACGGGTCCTACATTACTTGGAATTTGTGTAATTATGGTCCAAAGAGTTGGAAATGAAATAGTATATTTCGATACAAGTGTAAAAGTGTTGATCCTAGCACGAGTATGACCCTCGCTTCGCTCGGGCGATAATCACCCCAGTGCAGAATCATCTTTCACACGTGTATCGAACGATATTTTTCGATACAGGGGGCGTAAAAGCGATTTTTAAAATTTACAGAATCTGTAAAATCGCATTTAACACATTCTAACTAAAGAGTTGCTGGAGAATCTCGTTATAAGCCAGTCAACGGAGGTCTGAAATCGACTTATCGACGGGATGGCTGCATTTTAGATAAGGTAAGTCGGGGTAATTCGGCCACTTCGCTAATTCGGCCATTTTTGCATGTGAACGTTGCGATGAAAATTGTAAAAGCTATTGTATAATAATTATCAGATACCATACTGAGCAAGCTTTCTGTTGGAATTTTGGTAATTCATTCCTATACGTCATATTTACAGATGCAAGCGGCGCGTTGAATGGCGCAAATGGTTTTTTTAATAAATCGTTTATGTTCAATGAATTGCAAATGCCATGCTGAAAAAAGTTTTTCAGTTTGATACAGTAGATGTGTGGCTAGGTTGATGTACAGTTCGTTTTATGTTATAACTATTTCTTCATTTAAATAATCAAGGACAAAGGTTAGGTGCGCCAATCATGCCGCTTCTCCCCTACGACTTCAATTGGCTGCAGTCGCAGTCGAAGAATATGAATTTTCTCTACTGATTATTATTTATAGGCTGACGTGTAAAATAAACCAATCTCGATGATAGTCTCCCAAAGCTAAAATATTATACAATAAATACAATATTGAATATTATTCAATAAATACAATATTGAATCCATAAAACACAAGGCAAATCTCGTATTATATTTCTTAAAATATGCGCGTGAAAGATTGATCAGCCATCCCTTATAATATTCACCTCATTCGTTAATCCCCCCGCAGTGTTTCTTACAACGAATAATCATACATCGCCACAAATTGAATTACCCGCCATTGCCGGGCAATCTCACGAGACTCCTGGTCGCTTTCTTTTTTCGTACCGCGCCGCGGCTTAATTTATACCCGCGGGCGTAGGTATATAAATAATAAATTTAGCCGAGCACGCGCTGTGCAAACGTACGTACTTACCTCTGGTCACACACACACACGCATACTGGTGGAGGTGAAATAATGAACCAATAATGGTTTCATTAAGACGACGATCCCGAGTCACGCCCATGCCATCACGAAAAATTGCCGGCCGCAAGTAAGTACGATTGTTCGCGGGGGGGGGGGAATTGTCTCGTGAATTGCGGAAGGAAAAGAGGGCTTGAGTGTAATTTTTAATATTAGAAAGTAGCTTAGATTCTAGTATACCTTTTACCCCCGAAAATCGGGGCGAAAATCGCATATTTTTCCCGCAAATCCGATTTGCGGGTCGAAAGTAAAATTAGCTGGTCGAAAGTAAAATTAGCGGGGCGAAAGTAAAATTTGCGGAGCGAAAATAAAATTTGCGGGGCGAAAGTAAATTTGGCCCGCTTATCGGACTTGAAAAGTGGCCACGGTCGAGTGTAGAATAAAATACTATATGTAACATAGGACAGAAGTAGATTTTTCTCTTGGGTAGTTACTGCTCTCGCGAAAAGATTTTTCCCTCAGGTGGGTACTGCCCGAGCGACGCGAGGGTAGTAAACGCACCCTCGTGAAAAATCTTGTCGCTCGGGCACTAAACCGCGGGAAAAATCTGCTACTTTCGCCCCTTGTTACATAATGTACTATTTTTTCTTTATATTTTGCTTAGTGGAAAAAGCCCGTATTTTGATGAATTTATTACAAAATTAAAAAAAAAAAAAAAATCAACCCGCAAATTTTACTTTTGCCCCGCTAATTTTACTTTCGACCCGCAAATTCGATTTGCGGGGAAAAATATGCAATTTTCGCCCCGATTTTCGGGGGCAAAAGGTGGCCATTTGAGTCGGGTGTGGAATAAAATCAATATTTTTTAACGAACCACGGCTTAAATTTTAGCTTTTACTGCCTACTTCAATATTTGCAATATGACACTCAATAGAATATCATTTATTATCTATCTCAATATTTTATCTATATTTATCATATCTCAAGAAAAGGGGTCATTTAACGGAAATGTGAGCACTGGGCTTCATCTTTAGATATCAGAAATCGACACTCTAATACCCGCCAAAATCCGTTTCCCGCAGCTGAAACCCTCTCCTTGTTAGATTAATTCGATTTGTCACTGAATGAATGCGAATGCGAGTAAGAATATACAC
>UXGD01004682.1:0-16407 GCA_900474315.1 Torymus auratus | reverse complement strand
CGTATTGCTCTATTGTGGTTTCGGTCCTGGAAAGATTCAGTGTACTAAATCTCACGGTAATATCTTACCGTGAGACTACTTATGAACACAAAATTTTTTTTATTTTAATCTTAAACATATTTTTAAATGAAGTTTACTCATGGCAATGCTTATAACTTTAATATAAGTGCAATTCAGAATAAATCAAGGAAATAGTTAAAGGTTATTTCCATTGTCATGCGTGGTATCCATAGCTACGAGTATGACTATAGGAACCAACAGTATTTGTGTGGCAACCATAACTTTTGTCAATTTGAGGCCGGGTTTTGCTCTCACAACTAAACTGAGTTTGGCCTGTAAGAGAAATACTTTATTTTGGTAATATAAAAAAAACGTTTTTCTCTTGTGATTTTAGATATTTTTCTCACAACGTCATGCCGTATTGTCAACTTGGTATTGCTGCACGCACAAGAATTTTTTTTCAGTGTAAAATATAAAAGAGCAGAAATCATGTGGGAACATCATGACCGCGGCGAGGTTACTCGCGACATTAAGCGCACGCGCGTATTAATCATTGTTTCGGCGGCACGTGCGCGCGTCTATTATTGCTGTCGTCATTTTCGTCTATCGACTGTCGTCGCGCCAACAAAGTAAGTAGCCAGTCAGCGTTAATTCGTCGCCGGGCCGGAGAGAGAGCGCGTCGCTATTTGTTGAATATTTTACCTCGTTAGTGGCGGAGAGCTCGAAGCCGCGTCGTACGTTTTTGCAGACCGAGTTTGGGACTATCAATAGCGGCGAGTATAAATAGCCAAGCGCGCACGATTAGCTCGGACTTTTATCTATATTATATATCTATATACGCTTTGAATAAAATATACAATCGAGCCAATCAGTGGGAGCAGTAAATATGAGCGATTAAAAATCGATAGAATATAGAGAAAGAGAGAAGAGTTTTTAACGAGCAGAAAAGTAACGCGACGACTCTGCTAGAGGGGAATTAAAATTTTTGCCAGGGCGTTGGCTTCAATGTATCGAGCCAAGCTGGAAGAGCCACCACTCAGCTCCAGGGTAATATCGTACACACGCCCACGATAGCCTCTGTGTTACTAAATTTTTCGCATTGCTGGCGATGAGCCAATTTTTTTTTCTTTTCACTTTATCTCGACCTGTATAGGCGCGACGGATGCTTTTTGCCTATTAGAATCGGCTGAGGTCTGTGTATACCGACGAAAGCTTATCGCGATAGACTAATTCGATAAATTTGCGCATCTCATGATCGACGGTTTTTGCCAACTTCCTATGGACATTCTTCACAGCCCGAGCTATATAACCTCGGCCCCGAAGCAATATATGCTGATGAGCTTCTATTTTTCGTTATTTTTGGCGAATATATGGCCATTCGTATATAGCATCCGGTGCGAATAAATTTTTCTAATACCATTTTAATGAAAGCTGTATCTAACGTATCCTCATTTGAATAATGATTTAAATATATGTATTGATAACTGTACTATTTAAATTATGGCATTATTATTCAATAATGGATTTTGTAATAAGCGTTGTGTAATATCCAGCTGTGTTATGTCATGAGTATACGGAGAATATATTTAAGGCTTGTTTTCTACGCATATAACAAGTCTACATGGTACAGGATAATTATTAATTGCGATATTATAATAATAAATGTATAATTGAATTTTCTTGAATGACGTGTAAATGAAATAAGATGAAAATATATGTTGGTAGAAAAAAACCAGCTCATTTGAAGGAAAAGTAGAAAATAAGCCAGAAAATTCTCATCCAGCTAATATTTGTCCCGAATAGCAAATTTAGCAGTCCGAATGAAATATAATGCTACAATTACGCGGCCTTGAACATGTTGTCCTTGACACGCGCGGAAACCCATATTTTCTAATTTGTTTTTTTCATACTTCATTTACATATACAGGGGAATTTCGATTTAAAGGCAAAACGAGATCCCGCACGAGCAATCATCGTGCCGGGCATTATTACCCCCCTTGCGCGTAGACGCAGAAGAGCAGAAAAACAATTAAAATCGACCTCGACATCAGCGCGCGCAGAAAAGAAACCGAATCAGCGAGCTAATATCCAGCACCACCTTATACGCGAGCGACAGTCAATGACTCGGTACATATACATAGACGCGGTGGCGGGGAAAAAAAAGAATGAAAGCACGTAACTGCAGCATGCGGCGAATCGTACTTCTCTTCACGGGCACGCGCGCACATGCGCACAACCGCACGATTCTTATCAAGGGACGTGAATTTCTCGTGTGTCGCGCGGAGCGATATAATACACCGAGAGCGACAACGTCGGCGGCGGGAAAATGTTCAATTCTAATGATACAAGCGAAGGCGACAGGTTCGCTCTCTGCAAACTCGGCCAAGTAACCGCGACTGGGATTTCATCGGCGCGCCGACGAAGACGAGGTCCATTCCGCGTCCAAGGCCGTCACGCATAATAACAATACCCGTCTTGCGGCGTACGCCACACGTGTGTCAGCTAGGCGCGCTATCGATGAACCGAGAGCCCCACATATAGGCTAATGTCTAATCTACCTGGCGATGCGGCGCTGGCCTGGTTCGCGGCTAGCACGCGCGGCTCGGTGCACGCGTCCTTTGTAAAACACTGTGCAGTATATAGTTGAGAGAGGGGGACAGATCTCGAGAGCCCGAGAGTAAAAGAATCCGCTGAGGCAGTGGCCTCTCGGCGAGATAACGCGCGAGTTTGCGGAAATGGTAGCGAGAGCAGCACGCGCAGGCTAGTTTTGCTTACGCCTGCTTACGAAATACTATCGGCGTATTTTTCTCTCTCTCTACCCTGTTGATAAACCAGCCGCGGCTAAATTTATGAATGAAAGCATATGTATATAATGACTCAACGCCGCGAGTTCTTGTTATGAAATGTATATAGCAGTTGGTGCAGCACGAGCTCCATTCACGAGAAATTCGAGTTGAAAGAATTTTAGCGCGAATTTTAACGCTCGAGTTGTTGTCCGTTAACGAGGTACGACGACGAGACGACTATCTGCAAGTCGATTGGGAGAGCTCTTGAAATGCATTTGGAGAAGCCGCGCAAGACCAACGAAAAAACATAGCGGGAATTCGGCGAGCGCAATATCCGCGCAGCAGCGGCCTACTGCAACGAGGTCGATTCTGTTTGATCGCGCGCATGTATATAAGACACGAGAGAGAGAGAGAGAGAGCGGAGCTTCCTCTTGAGCTTGCGCTGTATGTTGGGCAAGTCAACGCACCGTGAAGCGACGAGTCAACAGGGTTGCAGCCATGTTGACATAACGCGATAGCTGCAGGAGCGAAATTGTAACTCGAGAACGGACGAGAGAGAGCGGCCGAGCGAGCAATTTTCGATTTTCAAAATAAACACTACCGGGCTGCAGCCGCTCCTTTTTTCGCTCAGCTTCCGGGTTCATTAGCATATTTTTCGACCGCCCTTTTCGAACCTGAATGCCAATTTATTTTAGACTTTTTAATTTTGAAAAAATTGCTCAACGATGTCAATTAAAAATTGTATGTAGGTTATTAAAAGTTGCTTAATAACGCTGTATTCAAACACCTAACGTTTAAGAAATTAAGGTTTTGTATCACTATTCAAGCGTGTATGTACGTACAAACATTCAATATTATTGACCTCGAGCTTATTAATAATCCAGCGTAAATCAATCGAGGTGAGTGTTTTTACCTCGCGCAGGCATATTCAGACTGTAAATTTTCTTAGACCTTTCAATTTATTTACACGGTCAGTGTAATTCAATTCAACGCTTTTAATTTCGCTGTGTTATATACAGCTAAGAATTATTGAGCCTTTCGGAAGTGTGATTTTTAATTTATTGCCTGTAAAATTATACTACTCCGATTACCTCACAAAGAGCTGCTGCTGCTGCTGTAATTTTTCAGTTAAATTGATTGCTCGCACGCGCAATTTAAGTATAAAGAATTTCCTTGAATAACCAGCTGCAATGGTTTTTCCTTGTAAACGTGTGTGGATGTGTGCCGATGAATGCAATAATTCGCCGTGTGGAATTTCCTACTTTGAAAGAAAAAAAAATACAAAATATGATGGCGGCGCTGGTCGATCGATATTTTTATCGCGTATGTATGAAGGTAAAAACGCACATATGCGGCGCGCTCCTCTAAGCCTCAAAAGGCGTCCTTTGGCTCTCGTCTCGCGCATCCCGATGTATATACGCGCGCGGGCTTTTCTCCCCGTGCGTCACGCCGCGAGAAAAAACTCGTTTCGCGTGTCTATATACTTCGAGAGCCTGGGAGTGACGAAAATGAAGGACGATATGTGTCGCGACGAAAAGGATATACTATTCCTACACAACACTAATGGTTTTTTTGTTGTTTTAGGCGATGAATTCAGTCGGGAGCTTCCAGACGCCGGACAGCGCGTTATACATGACCAAAGGACATAGGGGGCGAGCTCGTATGAAAGGAAAAGAAGCTATCCGCGCGAGGTGCACAATAACGTAATGAGAGGAGCGAGCGATAGGTGCGCAAGTCGGGGGAGCGCTTTGCATGCTGCTCTCGGCATATCCCGTGTCTGACATGAAGTATTCACGAGCCCTCGACTAGGTCCGCGCTCTTCCTCTTTCCCTGTCTGTCCGCGTCGCGCGCTCCCGCTCTACTAAATATTAACGCGCGAGACAGTGCATACACATGTGTGTGTGTGTGCAGCCAGCGCTTTTTTCGACGCCACCCTCCCCCGCGCCTCGTCTTCTCGCTCATGCAGCCGGCGCTCATCGATTTCCATGCATCGCGCGTATTTACGAGCTCTACTCCTCCTCTGCCTTTGTCTATATGCGCTGCTGTCACGATAATCGTGTGTGCGCGCGTGCGAGTGCGTCAATATTGGGTTCGATTTTGTTTTTCAGAGAGATGTAAACCCGCGAGCGCGCGCCTCCATTTTATCATATGTTTTCTTTCTTTATATACTGATGCGGTTTTTCGTCTACACATCCCGCAGACAAAGAACACACTTTACTGGGTTATCTATTTGTTAGTACAAAATACACAGCCGTTTAGCAAGGCAAATGCCTCTTTTATCAAAACAAGTACAGAGATTTCGATTACTTTACAGCGCGACATCTCGTTAGTAAACATTAGTCTGCTAAATTATCGATGCTCCTTTGTCAATTTCATTCGAGAAATATATACTTTTATTTCCAATTAATTATCAAGGAGCGCCTCTATAGGCGTGCGCGCAAGTTCGCCGACGTAACTCTATAGCTGGATTTCTCAAGAATTCAGATTGATCGATCATGGTTTTAAAAGCTTATCCTTGTAATACTCTTTAGTCTGTACAGGATTTAAGCTGCAGGACTGTCATTAATCACCGCGAGTTTTGGACTTTTGCAGTTTAGAAACCTTCTCGTTTCTATAATAGCTCGTTGGCGCGTATACTAAACGACTTGCGAGTTTAAAGGGGGAGAAAAACCATCATAAATTATACGCTGCAATAATAAAAGCACACAGGTTTAGCGTTATTTTTCACGTGACAAAGGAAAAAAAAACTAAAATTCCGTTAGGAATCATAATTAATACTGCGACTTTTTAGTAAACCTTAAAGACTTGTCGGATGATTCTACAAATATTCATATTACCGTCTGAGTCATTGGTCGATATAATGTCACATCAAGTCACTTCCTTTGTTTATAAACGATTAAAAAAAAAAAAAGAAGACATTATCGGCGCGTTCTTCATTGCGAAAGAAAACGAGCGGAAAGATAGATGATTCAAAAAGTTTGAAACAGTAAATATATACACACATGATATGCACTTCGCTTGATTTCTTTAAGTTTAGTATATTATCAGCCCGATATACTCCTTATCGAATATCATTAAGAAGTCAAGATAATGCTGAACGTACGTAATTATAGTAGCGTTAAATAAATTGTGCGGAGTGTTTAAAAAGCGTGTTGTGTGTTGAGTAACCAATCATTCGGTATGATTAGACGAAAATAAAAAAAAACCGTATATATACAAATTACATTTTCACTTATTACCTCCCGTAATTACACTCGTACAAGAGTCATTAAATCATTGCTTCGAGGCAACGAGTATTTAAGTGTCACTCGAAAAATTCCGTTTTCTCGTCGCGCGCGCTGCGTGATTTCGCAAAGTGCTGATTTATGCACTGCCGCGGGGACGATTCAAAAGCGATGAATGCGTCTCCGAAAAATCCTTATGATGGGCGCGCGCGTAATTTTCGGCTGGCCATTCGCGAACAACCGGGTCGCGACCTTGTCCCCGGCGTTGCCCAAACCGAAAGGGAGAGTTTACGATCGCGCTCGAGCGTTCCGCGTTGGCTCTTTTCGCGCGAATCGCCACACGCAGGTATTAATCCGTTCGTCAAACAAGAAATACGCAGGAGGAGCAGCGGCAGCGCAGTAGTTGGCTCTTGCCGCCGCTGCCGCTGTTGCGTGGGTAGCGCCAGTATTCCGATACTGCACTTCACTACAGTTGCAAATTGAGAAGAGTTTGAAGCTTGGTACTAATGTATATAGAAAATGGCATCTAGACTAAACATGCCAAGATTGCCACAGACATTTATTTCATAATCATCATTACTATGAAAATATATTTATCCAAGTATATCGATTGAGTCGAACTTTCTAATAACACGGAATTAGAAAATGCTTATAAAACACAGGAAAAGCAATTTTTTAATGATTCTCAAAAAAGCGTGTATAGTCAATTTCAAGAGTCTCGCTCTCGCGCGTGCAAAAAAAAGGCAGAGTAGGAGGAGAGGACAAAGGAGGAGTATAGAGAAGGAGAGAGAGAGAGAGACGGAACGAGCCAAAACATCGTGTAAGTTAGCACGTTTTTTTGAATTCGAGTTTCTTTTTCTGGCTGGCGTTTGCGCCGTCGAGTCTGAAAGTCAACGCGGCTGTAATTAACTTTTCTGTTCTCGGCGCGCGGCCGTTGAGTCACTCTCGTCACTTTTGCTTTCGATAGGTCTCTATGTCACACATACGCGCACGCACCTCCACTCGGTAATCTTCCAAGTATTTTTACGTCATTGCGCCGCCGCTTCTCTGACGTTGCGAATTCAAACGTACTTACATGAACAAAATCGATATTCTACTGGATATATATCACAATAGTCGACTGTATTTACAGAATATGCTAATCAAGTGATAAAAGAAGAACAGTAGAGTCACCAAGTTTTAAAGATAAGGCTTACAAACACGCGAGTATTGGGTATATTCTAATTCTGCGCGTTCTACGCACCAAAGCAAAGACAACTATCGTCCCGAAATCTGAGGAAAAATAATAAGAACAAAAGACACGTTGTCCTGAAGTTTTTGGCACTTGACTCTCGGGCACGAAACCCACATAACGAAGACGCCATTTCCGAATTGACGAGTGACTCGTACAAGAAAACCTTGCGCTATAGGTACACAGAAAGAAGTTCCAGAGAATATGGGATCGACTGCGCGCTCAGATTGCAATCGAATGTTAATTAATCTTAGCTCAAAGGTGCAATTACAACGGATAATCGAATGCGCGCGATTACTTTATGCGCGCGCCAATACTAATTACACGCAGCTCGGTTTTCTTTTCTGTATGTCTTTTTTTTTCTTCCCCCTCTTTCTCTTTTAGTAAAGTATTTACAGAGATGAAACATCGTGATTGTGTCGCGAACTAAATTAAAATGTAGACGCTGTAAGCTGTCGTGTTTTATTGATTTTGTGTAGCTCTTTGTTTATACGCGTTTTATTTCTGTCGCATGCTGACCGTCAATTCAGTGATTTCTATTTAAATGTAGATGTACAATTTCAATGAAAATAAAGACACAACCGTCTATATTATAGGTACATAGATTAATTAAAGATTAGTGTCTTATGGTAAAGTTTGGGGATTGAAAAAGCTAATCGATGCTCAATCCAAGCAAAATGACAAGATAGGAAAAAAGCCCAGGAGCAATTACGAGATAATCGCAATTTGAAAGAGTAAGTAACAGCGTTCGCGAGTGCCAACAAACCTATAGTCGACCAGGGGCATTTACCCATATATACATATACGGACCCTTTTCAATGCGCTCTCTCTCTCCGCCCCCTTCTCGCGCCTCGCAGATTCCCCCCTCCGATCGGCGTGCGCGCGTCCATTACGCCCCACCGACAATAACAGCGTGTTTATCCGCGCGAATTGCAAGCATTTTCCCTCTGCACGCGCGGCCGCTCGATAAGTATAAGTAATACGCGTCCCGATAAGGAACCTCGTGCGCGCGCGCGCTGCGAACCGTTCATTTCAACGACGGGAAAAACGAGATTGCGCGAGAGCTTTCCCTGCGCATTGAGAACTCGGCCGGTAATTCCCTCGTTTAACGGCCCTATCCAGCGTCCGCGCCGCCTCCCTTTTTAAACGCTCGCCCAATGCGGAAAGGGAAAAGACACGACGCGGAGACGTAAAATGTGCGAAGCGTTCGAGATAACGCCAGTGGTAAGCGTTCTAATTTCATTCCGCGGAGCTGCAGATTTTATTATACGTGCACTAAAATAGGCGAAAAATCTCCCCTTAATTGAAACGAGCTTTCTCCTTCCCCGCGCCGGGGAGGAATATTATCTTTGGCTCTCTTATCAATTGCCGTATATACGGCGCGGTGCCTCCATTTTTTATCGGGCTGCTTTTTATCGCTCTCTGTCGCGCACGCGCTCGCTCGGTTGCTCTATCCCTCCCTCTCTGTTCTAGCGTGATGATAATTTCGTTTTTTATTCGTTAGTCTGACCCAATTTTTAGGTTCGGTTCTTGCGTTTTTTCAACGAAAATAAATAATGCGCGAGTGGAATATTGCCGCAGGTATACGGTAATGGCGCTTATTTATTTTAAAATGATTTCGGCTTGATGCTGCTATACAGTCGCGTGAGCGTATCTTGGTATAAATAAATGGCACTTAATGATTTTTTGAGTAATACTCATATACGAAAGCTCGTACACGAATTGCGGTAAATTTCATATTATACTTATTATGTAAATACAAGTTTCTTGAATTTAAAGTGTCATAATAGGCGTGTTAAAATTACACCTCGAAAATATATCAATTTTTAAGCTTTGTCTTTTTTTTGTTCAAGCTCAACATTTCATAATAAATTCGTACTGCAGCTTATGATAAATGAATAATAACGAATAAGCATCAAAAGTGCTCTCACTACAAGTATAAGTAAAAGTATAAGTGTCCACGATTATTAAATCCTTATCATTTTAATGTTAAAGATCATCATACACGACTCTTGTGAATGAAATCAACTCGGTGAATGCTTAAAGAATGTAATATTACTCTGATTAAAAAGTAATATACCGTGTGAAGAAAAGCTTAAAATTAGCCGTAAAATTAACGACGATTTCGGATGTTTAGAAGTTGCGGTACTTACCAAAAGGTTAAAGAAAAGAAAAAAGTCGAAAAACGTAAGAAAATGAATTATAAAATTGACAAGTCATACAAGCAAGTTTGGAAAGTTGGCAAGCTTCATTAAAGTTTCGCGAGGATCAGACACAGAGACGCTCGCTCGGCTTGGCTCTCTTTCTCTCGGTGCTCAGGACCATGCGCGAGATACCATCAGAAAAGTGTCTTGCGATTATTTTGCTTTTTTCCGCCAGCTGCTGCGACGCTCATGCGTATAACGCGCTGCGCGAAACCAGTATTCGATAGTCGCGCGATCAGGTTTTCCGAGCTCTCTCAGTCAAGAGTGAGATAGAGAGAAAGAGAGGCCCACCGCGCTCGGACTGCATCGCGCTCTCCGCGCTTTGCATTTATACGCACATGTGTGTGTGTGTGTGTGCTGTTTATCTTTGTCTTCTTTACGCGCTCTTCTTTTATTTGCCCCTCCTCGAAAAGTTCCTTTTGCGTTTTCCGCTTTATCGCGCGCGGCGCTCCTTTTCGTATTATACACGCCGTTCGAGATAGAGTGAGAGAATTAAAATCCCGCCTTCTCAAGGCCTTACGAAACTTTCCGCGTGGATGTGTGTGTGTGTGTGTGTGAGCGTGCCGCCGCCCTGTCCAGTAAGTTATGGGAATCGGTGAAACTAGTTTTCGTGGAAGTTAAGTACTCTTATTAAGACGTGATAAATGTCTTGTGTACGCGTGAATTTTAAAGGCTTCGGAGCGGCTAGCTCGCAGGGGCCCCCTCCTCGTATAATCACCTTTTCGCATTTTTTTTAATTAACTCGGAAATTGCGCTCGCGCGCAAGACAGAGCCGCGTTTCAACCAATAATTACGCCGCTGAGTTTCACGGTATTATATACAAAAAGAGAGAGATATCGACAACACGCGCGATTTTCGACGGCTTATCGAGCCCCCTAATCTCCGATACATTATATATACACTTCGAGCCGAGAAGGAGATAATTTTTGAGTTACGCTTCAATGCTCGAAGTAAATCACGCTGCACGGAAAGCTATATACTCCCTCGTGTGTGTCATTATTCGCGCAACCTTTTTTTCAGCAAATCGATCGGTCAATCAACCGTATAGCAATTTCGCTGCAATTTAAGACAACCCGCCTCTCGCGATCTCATTTCAGTCGATTTCCAAAACAGTGTACTCAACAAAGTCGCGGTAATCGTCACCTCGAAACAATGGAACTCTAATCGGAAATTATCAAAACCATGCAAAGTAAAAATATCCGGGCAAGAATGAAAGTCGCGCTATCTCGTCGATGAAAAAGAGACGACTGTCGAGTCTGAGAGAAAAGGAGGATGAAAGAATGGAGCGCGCGCGAAATAACAATTGTTATACTGCTAGTGCTATCGTGCATTTATTCGTCTTGGCCGCGCGCTCGGGTCCCTCTCTTTGTCTCCGCTGCTGGCCGATAAATTTTACGACGGGATGCGCGCGTGCGAGCACTTTATCTTGCCGACTTTGGAAAGATCAGCGTCCGGGGCTTTTTAGTCGGGAGGCTCTTTTGTTTGAATTAAGGTATATAGTATTATGACAAACCTGGGAGCATTGATGATCGGCCGTCCCATTGCCCGCTGCTGGCGCTTCTCGTTACTGGGAAGGCGCAGGTAGTCTTGGTCGCCGAGGAGGAAGAGATCCTTTGAAATAATCATGTCCGCCGCTGGCTGAGCTGGCTTGGCCGCCCCCGAGCGACACGCCCGCCTTCTTCTTCTCCGCGTTCGTCCGGCCGCAGCAGCAACAACGGCAGCAGCTCTCTATCCTTCAGTCGCGCTGCCCGCGAATCCTATTAGCGCTGCACAGTCCATGCGTGCGGGCGTCGCTGTCTAAATATACGCGGTGCACGAGGTCAACGGCGTCTCGGCGCGACAACAATCCAGGCGCGCCCGGGCTGGCAACACCTGCTGCGCTCTCATGCTCGCCGGCACTCGCGCGCGACTCTCTCCGCACCGTCACACGACACACTCGGATACCGCGACGCGCACTCTCTTGCTGCAGCGGACCCGCGACGACAACTGCGATAGCCGGCACCTCGACGATCACTCGTCCGTCAGCGGGCTGCCATTGCCACTGTCACCGGTTGCGTCACCGCACTGCTGCCTGAAACCAAAATCAATCTCTCGTCATCATCCCTCTCGCAAATTTTTTTCATTCGCTGTGCAAAACGACCAGCGCTTCTCTCGAGCTACCTTTCGGAGAATATTAAACAGCGAGTCGCTGAAATACGCGGGGGATGGGAGACAAGATAATCAAAGCTTTCTCGGTGGAGCGAAAAAAAAAACGGGCAGAGGGGAAAATAACGAAGAAATGGACAGAGAGCGACGCAGTTTTTAGCTCGGGTTCAACAATCTGTGTCAAACACAAACAAGGCGGCTCCGCTCGAGTAGAGCGCGCATCGAAATATGCGTAAAGATATCTCGCGCACATTCTGGCTCCCTCTCCTCCTCTCACCCCACCACCGCCTCGTCGCCTTCTTTATATCGCCTGCGAATCTCGCGGAATGCAAACTTATCATCGGCTATCGAGCTATTTATTATTTATCAACATTATCGAGCCTCTTCTAACCTACAAATAGAGAAAAGGATTAAATAAATGAGCTTTTTCACCTACACTTGGGTTAAAAAAAAAATTATTCAACCATTGATTTACCGGTACATTTGAGACAATATTAGTAGAACAATTTTCTTTAACTTTAATCATTAATATAGAAAATTAAAAAAGCTTATTCATTCACCGTCATAAACAATGTAAACAAAAGAAATATAATTGTCGGTTTAATAAGATAAAATTTTTACTTAGTTTGCTTGAAAATTTCCTAATAACCAGTTCTTTAATGTTTGCTATTATATGGCGCGCGTAAAAAAAAAAATTCGTTTTCAAAGTAACATCGCACATTTTTTGCCTTTTTTAAATGTTTTTAAATTCTTATCAGCCGTTTGTATACATAATCCCTGTTAAAATTTTCAGCTCAGACAAGTTATCGGTGAATCATAATCTAATCCTTTTTTATACAAATTGATCCGTATATTTATCTGCTTAATCATCGGCACTTAATCTTTTTATTCAATTTGTTAATTTGAGGAAGTAAAGCATTCTCTACGCGATACAAGTAAAAAGAAATTAAAAAAAAAAAAATATCCGATACGTATACATAACATAGGTGTGGGAGTAACGGAGTTGATCGAACGCCTTTTCTCCCTCTCTGTTCGCGCGTGCGTGTCGCGAGGAGCAGCATTTCCATCAGCCGCAAAATTTGATGCACCGCCGCAAAACAAAACCGCGACAACTGCCGCGCGCACATCCGGCTTTTTCCCGGCCCCATTAATAACGCACTTCGCGCCCGAAGACAAACAAGAAACACATATATACACACCCCTTTCCAGCTCCCTCTTTCTCTCTCTATCTCTCTGCGGCGAGTGCGCGCGCGTCTCGCCTATTAGATGCGAGAGGAGAAAAAGGAACGGACTATCCGTTAAAACGGTTGCAGCGGCTCTCTCGGCTAGCTGCGCAGAGATAATGCGCGCTCCGTTCCTTTCCCTTTCAGCCTATACGTCGCGCTACCTACTGCGCCGCACAGGCACCGAGTCGACTTCTTCCTCGATCGCCTCCCGGCTCTCTTCCCTATCTACCTCTCTCTCTCACTCGCTCTATCGTCTACGACTACCCGCGTTGCTCTATTAGAGAGAGAAAGAGAGAGAGAGAGAGGCAGAGAGAAAAAGACCGACCGCGATGTTGTCACACGGCTTATCGACTGCTGCGAGAAACAGAGACCCAACATTTTCCGAGCTCTTCCATGCGTGTGAGCTGGATACGTGTGTGGGAGAGCTCTCTTCCCCCCTGCCATCCACGACCGCTCTTTTCCTCACTCCCGATGCTCGCAGCAAAGATTCACTGGTTTCGTTTTGACTTTCAACGAGTTATGTACTAAGTACATTGCGTTTTAAACATTTTGATATTTCATTCGAAATCCGCGCATCTGTGCGTATTTTGGAGCAGGCCACTATTTGAATTTCGCGCGACGAAAGTTCGAGGCTAATGCACCGTGCTGATGCTGCTGCTGCAGCAACACAACACATATATACGTTCACGACCCTCCCCAGTTCTCTCTCTCATTCTCTCTTTCTCGTTCTCTCTCTCTCTCTCTCTCTCTCTCTCTCTCTTTCGCTATCTCACCTTCTCTTCGCTCCTTTTTCGGTGTTCCGCTCCTCCTCACTCGGCTTTTTTCTCTCTCGCTCGTCTCTCGCAGCGCAGCAGAAGCAGACTGCAGCAGCAGTGGCAGTCGAAAACGGAGCGCGTTCTCTCTTTCTCTCTCTCCTTCTCTCACTCCCTTTCGCTCTCTCGGCGTAATCGTTCACTGACCCCCGCGCACGCGTACGCGTCGACTGCTGCCCGAAAACCAACAGAGCAGCAGCAGCAGCAGAAACGTCGAGACGCGGTAACCGAGTCGGGGACTGGTATAACGCGCGTACCACCTACTGACGATATCTCGGCCGCACTCTGCAAGCGCGTATATATAGAGACGTGTATTTCCTCTCCTTCTCTCGCCTATGTGCGTGTACGGGTGCAGTGTATGTGTGTTTTGTTGTGTCGCGCTCGCGCGCGCACTTGCCGCGAGAAGAGCGGAGGAGAGTATACTAGTGGCGGCGGCGGTGGCGACGGCCGAGAGGCAGGAGCAGAGCGGCAGCGCCGGTCGATTTTTCCTCTCCTCTCCCGACACACACCCTTGCGCACACGGACACGCGCAGAGCCGTACACGTAGTAGGCTCTCCGTCTGTCTCCGCTGCGCTCGCGCACTCCGGCCTCTTGTAGGTTAGGTCGTGTGTATCTCTCTCTCTCTTTCTCTCCCCCTCCTTCTCTCGCTCGTCGCTGGCTGCAGCGCACACGTATTTATATACACGCGAGTGCGCTGGCCCCCTCGAGTGCTTTTACAAAATACAGCGCGCCCGTGTATATATGCAGGCGGTAGGGCGAGCAGCGATAACAGAGTATTGTACGGCGATAATGGAGAAAAAAAATGCACGCACGAGTGTCGAGTTGGAGCAGAATGACACTAGACTGCTGGTGGCCCGATGCAGCAGAAGAGCAGACTACTTAGCAGCAGACGCTGAGCGCTCCCTCCGTCTTTCTGTCTGCGCGCGGAGCTGCAGTGCTCACGGTGATGGACCAGCTCTGCGACCACCGACACACACGATCACGAGATCCGACGTCGACTAGCGGACGACGACACGACATTGGCGGCGGTCGGACGCAGACTGAGCGGCTAGCGGCGCGCCGCCTCGCGTCTTTACGAGCGCCGGCGAGTTGGCGGTGCGCGCGCTCCTGTCTATAGGGCGGCCCGCACCGCCACCACCGCCGCCGCCGCACCGGGAGAGCGAGTCGCGAGATAGCGAGCGCACGGAAAAGCCGGGCGGCGACGCCAAGGAGGAGAGAGAGAGAGAGAGAGCGAGATGTCCAGTGCATATACCGTTGGCCGGGAGAAGGATGGAGAGAGGGAGGGAGGGAGGGAGGAGTATGCGGCTGCGTATGTGTGCGTGCGCGTGCATGCAGTGCAAGTGCATGTGTGATTGTGTACGGCTGCTGCAGTGGCAGCTGCGCCCTGTGTCCTGGAGAAATTTCTCTCTCGCTCTCCCGGCGGGCACATGCACCTCAGGAAGGCAAAGACTTAAGAATGAAAAAAGAACCGCTCAGCTTTTGTCCGCCCAAGCCGTCCAATAGCTACGAGTGGTTCATGCGTGGTATGCGGGTACCGTCGACCCAAAGCCGCTGCAGGATGTAGCGGCCGGAAGAGGAGTTAAGGGGAAGACACCGCGCCTCCGTCGCGCACGCGTAGGCGAGCTAAGGAAATGCAGGTTAATGTGCCGAGCTTTCAGCCAAGGAGGTTCAGGTGCCTGCTTGGAAGACGCGAATACAGATGTACCTAAGCGTAACTGTATTGAGTTAAACTTTGAGAAAGAGATTGTTTTGTCGAAACTGGAAAATCTGTAATTATTTTGGAGCAACTTTTGTAATAACACTTTTTATATCAATATGTCTTTCGATTGCCCTTACAATATTTACAATATACATTCAGCTGTCTAGAAATAAGATGTCGATATGGCAGAGGTTTTTCTGGTCCTGTGAAGGCATATGTTTCAGCGTGATGTAGAAAGCCTTGTACTGTCAAAGAAAGATGACATTTGAAAAGTACAAATTTGTTCGGAATTCTATTACTTTCCAGAAAAGGAAAAAGTCTCTTATAACTTATTACCGTCAAGGTTTTTTTATACAATTTCATATTAGGGCTTCGCGAGAAAGAGGCAATACAATAATTTTTTAATAGTTGTCTTTCTCTTGGAAATTCTTGAAAATTTCTTACTTGTCTTGGTCTTTTCAGTCAATATGAAAAGTATTATTGTTTTGTCTTGAAATTCCTTATTATATTGGAGTTACGCAGACATGCGACAAAAAGCGAGTCGATTATTGAAAAAATTAGAGATTCAAGTAGAAGAAGAAGGCGTGCAGACGTAAAATAGTAAATTTTTAAAATAATTGACTTGTTCACTGCATTACAAGTCTCTGTAGCTCCCTTTTTTGCGAGGACCTCGCATCCCCGGGTATTTGCGTTTCAGACCATTTTAAATGATTAAGTGTTAAAAAATTCCTTAAATTTAAGAAACTTTTAAGTTACAAACATTACTGAATTTTAAGAATAATGTAATGGAATGTAATTTAATATACAAGTACATTAAGTTTAATATCAAAATATTTAAATTTCAAATGTAACAGAAGTTTAAGGTTTTTGAATTGAAATCAAATACGGATAACAGAAAATGAATATACAATTATATGACAGTTTTTATTAAAATTATAATAAACATTTAAGGTACGTATGCAAATGATATTTAACAATAATCGAAATGAAGATCAAGAATATGAGTGAAATTTAAAAACAACGGAACTAAAAATAATTTCATACAGAAATATATTATGTTTAATATAATATGCAATTGAA
>UXGD01004681.1:0-16410 GCA_900474315.1 Torymus auratus | reverse complement strand
TATATATATATATATATATATATATATCCTCCTCGTTCTCTCACTCTTCTTCGCTCGGCTTTTTATTTAACGCCCGGTCTTTTCTCCCTCATTTTTTTTGCACCTCTGAAACAAGTCCGAAAATTGGGTCGCGGAATGAAATGGAATATCAAGTCCTACAAATCGCTTGTACCTTTGAATCCGGGCGCGCCGCAAGAGAGGAAAAAAAAGGCGAAAAAAAAAAAATTTTCCTGGAAAACTTTTTCCCGTTAAATATTCTTCCACTTATTCCTCTTTCACATCCTATTCAAGTGCATAAAAAATAGCATCGGCGCACAATGTACGAATTGTCGTACACTCATACGCGCTGCACTTGCATCTCTCCCCCTCTCGCCGATCAAAGAGATTTGTTAAGTGGAATATGTCCAGTGCGCGAGATCGCCGTTGCTTCTTTTCCTTCTATCGCTCTCCGGTCGATGCGCGCATTCGATATCCGTTTTCCCATAAAAGTCGGTCAAGGCTTTTCGAGCGGTGTGCATCTGCGTGTGGCTTTTTGCCTCTCCTTTTTTCCTCTCTTTGCCTCTATTCTCTAAAAGAGCAGCGTCCATAGATTATGCCCCCTTTTATAGAATTGATTGCCGCGCATAACGGACGTTTGAGTGGCGCAATCATAATTGCGGTTCTTCAGAGTCGCGGTGGCGTGCACGCACGCGTGGATTTTAATATCCACGGTTTTGCGCTAGTACACTAGCTAGCAAAATAAAAGAGAGAAGAGAAAAAAGCAAGGCAGAGGGGGAAAGGGAGTGCAGAGCGCACGCGAAAAGCAGAAATAATGAAATGAAGAAATAAAAGGACTGGCAGACTCTCTCTCTCTCGCGCGCGCGCACTCGTATAAGATTTCTCGGTCGTTTCTCCCGCTGAAAAGAGTAGCAGAGGGCTGCGCTCGGCAACTGTGGCGAAGAAAGTTTCCTCGAGGAGAAAAAGTGAACTGCAGGTTCGTGAGCGAGCGAGGGGGCGCGCGCGCGCGTACTTGCATGCCGCTGCCGTGACGTTTTATGTCGCGCTAATTACCTTGTCGGCGAGTTTCTTGTATATCGTCCGCTATATACTGCGCAGGCGGCGGCAACGGTAGCGGGGAGGGCAAAAATTGCAAACGAGCTCGAAACTTCTCACGCTCAAATAGCTATTCACGATAGAGTCCCGAGTGAGAGAGGGAGTGCAGGTCTTAAGGAGCGTGGAACTTACCTGATGTAATTTACAACCACTTCGTGCGCTCTTGCGCGTTAGTTCCTCTATTTCTTTCGCCCTGGCCTCCCACCATCCATTTCCCGCACTTAAAGCAGAGCCCTCGCAGAGGGAGAGAGGGAGAGTGAGTCGTAGAGAGCGTCCTCGTAGTCGGAGTTGTCGTCGCCCTGATTTCTCGAATTTTTCAGGGACGGTGCTGAATTTTTCAGGATAGGGGTTACAGTCTGCCTGTTGTGACTCTGGTTTGTGTATTTTAGACAAATTAGGATAGAACTTGTCATTAGGCTATAGCTGTTTTTTTGTCGATGCTCAATTTCAAATGTTCATATAACTTTGGAAGGAATCAAGATTTTTTAATCCTTAAAAGAGCAAATTAAAGCTCGCTTTCTCTAGTTAAATTTCTCTACTTGAAATGATATTTTAGACTTTCTAAATTTAAATAGTTGCAATTTTAAGAAAATGGGTTTTTATTGACTTATTTCAAAATAAAGCTAAAAGTGACCAGAACTTTAGTTTTTTTTAGCGTTACGGCCTAATATTGCAGCTTTCTTCATATTTCCATATCCAAAAACCTATGCCAAAGTTTCAGCCGAATCCGTGATCCGGATCCCTGAGCCTCTCATAGTCAGTTTAGTTGTGAGAGAAATCAACCCGTGCTTGAAATTGGCAAAATTATGGTTGCCACATAAATACTTTTGACCGCTATAGTCATACTGGTAGCTGTGCATACCATACGTAGAAAACAGAATGAAAATATGCTGCTTGTTATTTCTGTTATTTATTTCTTTCTAGATATGCATCCGTTATATGAGAAAATTCTTAAAAATTTCTACAGTTAGAGGGTAAAAAAAAAAAATGGAGGCACACCTCTGCAACAAATTTTTTATCGTTCTGTAGGTTATAAAATGCACTAGACAACTTTTCAACAGTCAAAAATGATCTGTGGCACGCGGTTTTAAAAAATACTGAAAAATGGACAAAAATTAGTCAGTGATCATTAACTAATAGCAAGCTATTGAAGTGGCCAAGAAATATTCCACAAAAAAGCGATTAAAGTAGAAAAAGTACGTGCATTTAAAAATCGCGAAAAATGACTAAAAATGATTAAAATTTTAAGAATTAAGTACGTGGATTCGGGAAAAATCGCTCATTTCTCACCCTCTAACTGTACAAATTTTGAAAATTCCTCATATTATTATGTGAAATAGTTTAAATTACAATGATTATCGAAGTCAACTGTTTGATTTAATTAAAATAATAATCTTGTCTAAGCTATTCATCAATAGTTGATAGAATTATGTTTTTTTACTATTTCAGTTGGGATGTCGGCCATGGAACCTCAGCTTGGTCAGCGTCATTGTCCTCGGCTTCTCGAACATGCTCTTGACCTTTCTGCTACTGCAATCGGAGACCTGCAACCATTCAGCAGGCATAGCCAGGATCGAGCTCGAGCCCGAGGACGTGGATCCGCTGAAGGAACCGCTGAACAACGACTTCAGGGATCCAATAACACTAGCCAATCCCTGCCCCACGTCGACAACCTATCAGAAATCCTTTCAGGATCAGGTCGGTTCAATAGATGACTCGGTTTCGCTCAACTTGGACATTCGATTAGGTCGATGGGATCAACGTCGATTGTACCGATTATTCGACGCAGTCATGATAGGCTCGAGATTCGTCGAGATCTCCGAATCGACAAAAGTCTGCCTGGCAACGCAGACATCACTGGAGAAGCTGCATTCCTTGGTTCAGGTTGTGCACCAGTGGACCGGTACGATATCAGTGGCACTCTACGCCTCAGGTGACGAGGAATTCGAGGTGATGCAGAAATACCTCGAGTACATGCGTCACTGCTACGAACCAATCAGGGACCGCGTTATTTTTTCACTAGCCATACCTAAGAACCGACCACCTAAGCAGCAGCCCAGATACTTTCCCCTTCCCGACTTTCTCGACTGCTCGAAACCTGAGAAAACCTTGAACGAGATGACCAGGTCCATATCGAACGAGCAGACCAACTGGAGGATACGCAACGTCTATCCGCAGAACCACATGAGGAACCTAGCGCGGAAGAACTGCCAGACGGACTACGTATTCCTAACGGACGTCGATATCGTACCTAGCACGAACCTGAGCCAGGTGCTGGACGAGTTCCTGCGCACTGACAAGTGCGAAAAGTGCGCCTACGTGATACCGACCTACGAGCTGGACGCGCGTGTCCGATTCCCCCAGAACAAGTCCGAGCTCATCCGACTGGCCAAGAAGGGTCTTGCTCGACCTTTTCATCAGAAGGTTTTCATCCACAACCAATTCGCAACCAACTTCACGCGGTGAGTATAATACCACTATATAATATATTCTCGCGCCACGTATATATAATATATGTACAGACGACGCATTTCCAGGTGCGTGTGAGTCTGTGTGTATGTATACCTGGTCGGGCGACGAGATTTTTCGCGGGCTACGCGTGCTCGTGCGATAAGGCATAAAAGTTTTCCTATTAAAGGTGGATGCTGGACGCGGCGCCTGGTCATAAAGCTCACGACAACTTAAAAACCGGCCGGGCGTACGTGAGCCACGACGTGACCAACTTCGAGTTCCTCTACGAGCCGTTCTACGTCGCGAGGGACGTCGTTCCCCCGCATGACGAGCGTTTTATGGGCTACGGTTACACCAGAAATACTCAGGTAGCGTATACACACACACCGACACATTCACCCGTGCACACACATATACAGAGACCAAGCGTGCGCGAGCTCGTGCGAGCGCACCAAAATGCTTTTGCCTAACTCGCTTAACTGCCTGCGAAACGAGTTTCACGGCTTGTCGGCGAACTGCGTCGACCCGCGTCACGTCGAGCTGCCTTCTCTCTCGCTCTCTCTCTCTCTCTCTCTCGCTCTTCTACCCGTTCGCCGTCGCCTTTCCATCTAGAAATCCGATCGTCTTCTACCGCCTCCATCTCTCCTACCTCCCGCATAAACTTAGTCGCGCCTCGCCTCGTCTTGTCTGTGTCTCGACGCAGCAGCAGCGTCCTATATCCCATCTCTCGCGTGCTCCGCGCTTCAACTTTTTGCTTCTTGCTTACTCCCCCGAGCACGACACCCCGATAGTCTTCTCTCTCTCTCTCTCTCTCTCTCTCTCTCTCTCTCTCTCTCTCTCTCTCTCTCGCTCACTCTCGCTTCTCCTGTCGGATTGATTTTTTCGCGCGAGTAGGAGCTTGATGACACCGTTTTTTTATCTCTCGCTGAAGGAGTGCGAGGATTTCGGATTTCATGGCTTTGATGTCACGTCGCTGTGCGATGGGTAATTTAAGTAAATTGTAGAGTTCTGCGATGCTCTTTGTATTACAATCTATTAAAGACTTGGAATAATACAATTTTTCGTGTAATACCATTAGCTGTAAGCTGTAATAATAGGGATGTAAAATGTAAAGACTATAAAACTATGCTAATGAAAAAAATTTGTTATAATTTCATTCTACCGGCATGCCAAGATCTGCATAAAATTAAGAAAATTCAAATGTACATTAATTTGCTATATTTCACATACCATAATAGAATATTTGCAGGAAATACTAAAATGCCACTAAAACAATTAACATCGTTATTCTACAATGAGTGTCTCTGAAGACAAATTTTGCCAGCAGAAAAAATATAGAAATATCGCCGACTTCACAACGAGTACTTCCTCATCTTTCCACTCATTCTTTTAAAAGCTTTGTTCGATTATTTAAACTTCCTCCGTGGAACGAGAGCCAGCCCTCCTATATACGTTCACTCGCTAACGAGGCGACGTTTCCTCAGACGCTACACGCCAGCGCACGCACGTCCCTCTCTCTCTGCCTTCCTTTTCCTCTTCCGCGCCAGAATTTACATTGAACGTTCTCTCTACTGCGGGGGGTGGAAACGAGCTGAAATTACGCTCGATCGTCCGTCTCTCCTTCTTACACCTGCCATTCTTTTTACTTATATTATATGCGTTCTTTTTTCTCTTTCTCTCGTGGTACCCATTAATTTCCGTCCGCAGTGCTGCGCGACTGTTTCAAAGAAAAATCGCCCCCTCCCCTATATTCGTATTAACCACCGTAAAAGCCCGCGCTAGTGAAAATGCGATTACGCACATTGTGAAGCGCGCGCGGTAGTATAGGCTATTTTTGGAGGACAAATTGACTTACGTCGCGTACACGTGTGTGTGTGGCTCGTACGCTAGATTGGGGTTTATAAGTGTGAGTTTTTTAGGTAAAAGTGCCGGGGTCGTTATGAAAAAAAATGTTTTATTGGTGAATTGAGAGTGGTTATTTTCTTTGTATCGTATTTTACGGTAACTTCATTTTCATAATTTCTGTGTCGTAGAAATTTTCAATAGGATTCTGTATAAACTCTGTTTGTATCGGTTCAAGCGCTTCATTACACGGTGAGAAATTTACTTAAAAGTTGGAGAGTTAGGACAGTTTCAACTCATTATTAGATTTGCCCTACAGACGGATAAATTTGATTTTTCGCAAATATTTTCTTCCAAGGAAAATGAAGAAAAGGAAATTCCAACCACGCTATCGGAATTTTGCAAATTGAAAAGTATCGTATTTTCGTGCTAATGCTATTGTAGGTTGCGTTCCCGCGCGCATTGGAAAACAATCCTGAGCCCTGTAATGCAATCTCGAGAATGCAGTATACCGAATGTTCCCAATTCCAAAACATAACAGGAGCGCAATGCGAGGGAATGCGAAATCCGGACGTATAGGTACTATCATGCACTGGCTTTATGTATATATGCTTGAGTATACAAACAACTTTACGGGCTGGCCTTTTCCTACGAGCTAGCCGTTGGACTGTGTACTGCAAAATAGAAAGTCGATGGCGACGGAGATGTACATTTTCAACGAGAAACGGATAATAAAGTTTGTAACAAACCTTCCAGATATATATCTGAGAAAGCGTTATACGTATTCACAATTTGTGTATATAAAATTTCATATATACTTCAACGGTTGAGCACGTCCAATTAGCCAATCTATTAGAGTTAAGAATGCACTTTCATCTTATTAGACATACTAGATAGAGTGCAAGAGGAATTTAATTGTAGAAAGTCCCTCTTACATGCTACCCTGAAATTTGGATACATTAAGAATTAACACAACTTTAATTACTGTCATCTCCAGTTTTAAAAATCATGTTAAACCATTATAAAACACTGTTAATCGAGTTTGTTTTTTGTACTATTATCTGTCGCACTTTCCTGGCATTAACTTATTGATACAATATTGATCATCATGTATTAAAAGTTGTGCCCCTCAATTTTCCTAAAACAAACTTAAAAGGAAAACTAATAAATCAGATGATAAAAAAACGATACACCTTCTATTAATCACAAAAAATAATCATTGCATGCGTAACTCTGCAATCCGTCATATTCCAGGCCGACTCCCTGGTTGAACCCCCGGACAAAACACATGCTCCCGTCACCCCATCACCGTTGTCACCCAAAAGTCACAGAGTCGCGGCGCGCCTGCCTCTCGGCTCCCCGCGCGCTGTTCGCGGGAAATTCGGCGAGAAACATTTATCTCGCGGCCTCCGGCTGCTCCACCTCCGCCTATATACACCCGCGCAAACAATGCATAATAATGAGGTATGCGCGTGTAAGCAGCGGATAATTCCCTACGCCGCCGCCGTCACCGCCGTTCGTCGGCGACATTCCCATTGCGTCTTGGCGCGCGCACAATGGCCTATATGCGCGCAGCATTCGGCCTATACGCGCCAGAATGTGGCGCTTGCGCGCGCGCGAGAGAGAGATCTCGGGCATATCTCAATTTGCCCACTGTTTCGCCGAAACAATCAGCCGTGCACACTTGCGTACACGTAGCTGTATATATACGCGGACGGCTGATATGTATTTGCCGCGCATGAGAGGGAGATGGAGAGTCATTAATGCGGAAGACGTGGGTAGGACGGAGAGTGGTTGGTAGCTGCGCTAGTAGGCCCTTTGTTCCGACGCGGGGATGACGCGTGGGAGGGAAGCAGTGGCAGTATTATTAACCGCGCGAGCGCGCGATTCTACAGCCGGCTGAGGCTTAGTGTAGCGGAGGCTGCGGCCATGGCCGTTCCATGGTACGCGAGTGTGAATTGAGAGGTTTTTCAAGGGGGAATGGCTTTTTGTTTCTAGCGGGATTTCGAGCTGGTTCTCGGGAGATTTTGCTGGGGGATATGTTTATGGGTGAACTGGCAGGTCACATGGGGTATGTTGTTATTAATGTTTGCAAAGTAAAGTTGCGAAATGTAAGGATAATTTAACGAAACTACATGGGAGAAGAACTTTGTTTAGCGTTGTGTAATAGTTTGGGGGGATGTTTACGCTACTCATCAAAGGGACGATGAGAACTTAATTGCTATACGTATGTTGACATATCATTTATGCCCATAGTAACCTAGGGATATTTTAGTTTAACGTATTATTTACTGGTATATAGAGTGGTAAATGTTATAAAGAAGTAGGAAGGAATGGAACAAGAAAAAGAAAACAGGCTTTCATTTATAAATATTTACAAAATCAAATGAATCATAACGTATGAAAAATGATGAATTTTTAACCCTGATAGAAAATTAACGATGTTTTATAGTTAATATGTTAATGAAATTGAGGCATTTTTAATAAAATATCAATATGGAACAATAACACAATGTACCTTAAAGTATTTATAGTAGTTTATAAAACAGCTTCGATTAAATTTTTAGAAAGCTACACTGGTTCTGAAGAGAGAAATTAATGTTTTCATTTTTTGCCGTTTAACACAAGCTTATCAAATTAATAAAACATTATTTAAAAATATTAATATTCTAAAAGTTCTGTTTCCACCGTGTGAACTACCTTAAAATCCAGTAACATCTTCACACAATTTATTTAATAGAATAATAATTAACATCGAATATTATAAGTGGGAAATTACGAACGAATATATATTTACGATGTTGAAATTTTACATCTTCTATCTTGCCATACTAGTCCTTTTCTACTGCATTTCATAGGTATATCTCTTGAAATGCTAACTCTTAAAATATTATATATTAGCTACCCTTCTATCTCAAAACTCTATTATATTTTAATAACCAAATTTTTAGTTTAGCTATTTTGATCATCAAAATCTAAAACAGAAGAACCCACCTACAGCAAAAACTTCAAATTTTCCCTTTAAAAACATAGCACAATTACCTCAGTACCAGAATAACGAGCGTTATCCTCGTCTCGTCGATTCACCGGGCGAAAATTTATCCCGACACTCGGCGGACGGAAATCGCCGAAAGGGAGCCTCCTCCTCACACCTCCCGGGCGGCCCTTCGACCTCGCTGGCTCTGAATTTTTCTGAAGACAAGTAGGCAAATACGCGCCGACGACGCAATCACGAAACGCGCGGTAATCCGGTGGGGACTCAGCCTCTTCCGTACCCGCACCCCTCGCGAAGGCGGACACGTCTTTCGCCGCGGCCGAACCGAATCGAATTCGTTTCAATCGCGGACATCCTCCCTCCCTCTCTCTCTCTATCTCTCTTGAGTCGGATCAAACTTTAATTTGAAAAGCAACGAGGCTCTCCTCTGCCAGAGGACTTTTCTCTCCCTCTATCTTTCCATCCCTTTTCATCTCGTTATTTCGTTCATTATATTCTGTATAGCTCTGTATACGTGGAAGGATAAGAGAGATAGGTGGACTTTCGTTTTACTTTTCTTTGCGGATGATCAGTTATCGCCAATCGCGGGCAAAATGGATATATGCGCAGTGCAAAAAAACGGATATGCACGCGCGCAAGCGAAGGGAGGCGTATCGGAGAATGTAATGCACACGGGATACCCGGTTTATTCCACGGCAAAAGTTTCCAGAGTGTATACACACATACAGACCTACACACACATAATGCGCACTCGAAAGTTTTTGAATATTTCAAGTACCTTTTTTTTTCTCTCACTGCTAATGTTAAAAAATAAAATATCGCATGAAAGTGGGGAGGGAAAGTTTGTATTTACTTTTTCGAAAGGTGTTGCAACGGCATAAAGTAGGTCTTGAGCTTTTTTATATATAGTAGGATAAAAGGTACCTTCCTTTTTTCAACCTGATAGAAAGAATCATTATTCTATGATATTGTCTACACCTAGACTAGCAAAATTACCAGTTTTTTTTTGTTGCTTTTAAGTTCATCTAGTACCAAACTCATCTTTTTTCCGAATATCCAGCCATTAATTCCTCACCACGATCACCCTTCTATTCTACACTATAACAATATTCCGACACTCTAATATTCAAATTTAAGCAGCTTCCATATTCACCCTCGCCTCGCGCCACAAAGCACAAGCCCTACATTCTCACGCGCTCGGGCACATTATACATCACCTGCTAGTATTGACGCTTATTCGAAAAATCCTTCTTCTTTATGTACACCGGGAAAATTTACATTCATCCACTTATGGGCCGCCGCGGCTACACCCGATCCATAACTCGTCGTCTCTCTCCCTCTCATCCGCCCGAAATTTCCATACCTCAATTTTTTTCTTCTTCTTCCTCCTCGTCTTTACACACCATATATCGCCTCCGTAACTCATAGCCGTGTCGTCGCTTGTCGCTGCCGCCTAACACAAATCTGATTTATCCCCCTTTTGTCTCACTTTTCCACTCACACGCCTGCACAGAGAAACAGGAAATAAAAAAACATTCACGAACGTGTTGCTTGCGCAGGTCTACGAGATGTACGTGGCGGGCTACAAGTTCAAGGTGCTGTCGCCTACGTTCACGGTCCACTGGGGCCTGCAGACGCGCAAGAGTCGGCCGGCCTGGCGCGAGCGGCAGAACAGCGTCAACCGCAAGCACTTCGAGATATTCAAGAAGGAGGTGTTCGCGAGGTATACGAGGGATCCGCTGAAGATGTTGAAGAATCAGCCGGGGGCCAATCAGCAGCCGCCAAATTGACGACGGCCCAGGGTGGTCCAGGCGCTAGCCAAGGACCTCGCCGACTCGAGGGATAATCTCAATTTGTAAATTTAGGTTTCTTTTTTTCTTTTGAGATGTGTATGTGTGTGTGTGTCGATGGGCTGTTATTTTGATTGACGCGTGTCTCAGCAGATCCATGACGCGGTGATACTTAAGGGCTTAATTTTAGGAAATATAAAAAATGCATAATCTATTATGAGGTATGGTTACCTGACGTTCGAGACTTTGTCTGATTGTATGGTTAAGTCTTAATGCCCAATGGTCGAGAATACTATTCTTACTGTTACAAAAAAAATGATGTTTTTGTCGTAAAAGTTCCTAATAAGAAAGAGAAGAAGTCTAAGATGTGGTGCTCAAAGTGGTGCTCTAATTACAAGATTATTCTTTTTTTACATTTCAGTCGAATCGATCAATTTTTCAGGAAACTTACAGGAATTTAAAATTGACTTAATTTAAATTGAGTTAAATTTAAATTCAAATGTTTTATCGTCAAATCTGCTAAGACGCGTGTTTTTCCATTTGGGCCCATCGAATAATTGTGTACATACTTACACATTTGAGAGAAGGCGCAGAAGGTAGGTTTTGTAGACATTGTAGGTTTCTTTATTTGACAATCATACGATCGTGCGTGATTAATGCGCACGACCTATGTGAACAGAAATTTACGACGACCTACGCGAATCAGATCACACACATAATACATACATAGAAGGGCCTGTCTTTTCTCACTGACTTTCAAACGGTGCTGAGACTACGGAATTGACTCTATATCATGTCTTGTAACTATATACTAGCGAGTAAGTTTTATCTGATCCTAGCACATTGGTGCCCAGGATCAACCTTTTGTAGACAATTTTACGATCCAGATAGGATTCATTTGTCTTTAGTCATCGAACTTCTACTTGTAGATCTTTAAGGAACAAGTTGTTAAGGCTTCAACAACATGAACTTTCTTTAGATGTATTTCTTTGAGTCGATCAACTAGAATACGAATGACGCCTAAATGTGTTTCGTAAGTGAGCTTTACACTGAAAACATCAAGTAAAGAATTTTTGGCTATAGTTCGATAAATCAGTTCTTCTTTTGCAATCATTTTGATAGCCTTTATCGAACTTATATTAGCAACTTCTGCACAGTTTCTTATACGAAATCTGATATGTTCCTTTGATATTATAAGTAAGCAATTTTTTTATAAGCTGTACATACATCGTTCGCGTTCATATGTATGTTAAAATGATTAATTTTCATAGATGTAAGAAATCGTGGTTATGAATATACAGTGTCAAAAAAGTAGTACCATGTAGAGTAAGTGTATTATTAGTATATAAAGTACAAGAAACATTAAAATGTTGGCTGTTTCAGATATTCAAATAATTTTTAATCAGAATTATACAGGGATTTAACAATTTTTTTTATAACTATAATACTTGTCATATATTATTAACAGAATGAGGTTTTCTTTAAATTGTAAATATTAAAAGATAGATTATTATATCTGAATAAGTATTTTTACATAATCAGTTTATTCCTTGTTTTATGCGCAATTCTTAAAAGTGCTTTGAATACCAAAATGAACAACATTTAATTTTATTTAGAATTATTATTCAATGGAAAAAATAGTTTGACGTCTTAATTAGTAATTTAATTTTTATAACACAATTTTAGCCTATATTAAATATTTGCAGGTATAATTAACAAGATTACATGCCTTAGAGGCTGATGTTAGTATTACATTCATGTGCCAAGTGATTACTTGTTTGTTATTACGTATCGTTTAATACTGTTTATATTATTATCAACAATTCATATCAATTATCTGTAAAATAAAACACTGCACTGTTAAATCTTTCAATGCAACAATGCATCGTTTATGAATTTTCTACAAATAACGATGTGAGACTAGCGTATATCTGTGTAAACATATTTTATCCATAGAGCTCAGAAAGATGACGAGTGATGAACCTTTGACTGGAAATAAAAAGAAAATAAAAAATATCAAAACTAACAAATATAAATCTTTGACGAGAACAAAACATAAATTTTACGGATTTACAGAGAAAGGTGAAAAGGTTTTGTATAAAAATTTCTAAGTACGTATAGGATTGATCGATAGGAGTGTGTGCGATTGCCTACATATACATTTTTTTATGAATTTACCAAAATAAAAAGAAAATGTTGACTGTATGGAATGTGCAGGCGGTTCAGAAATAAAATTGAGAACTTGTATGATAAATCTCGAGTACAGTTATTTTCCAAAAATATTCCCTGAACTATATCCCGCTCCCTTCCAATAAAAAATTCCCTAATACTTTAATCCTTAAAAGGAATGAAAACAGATAGTATACGGATAAAAGCCATTTTACAAAAAAAATTATTAAAAATCTTTGAAACTCAAACTCTTTCAAAGCTTCAATTTTTCAGCCAATTAATATTTCGCATGCAACTCTGGCGATCTAAGTATCAAATAGAATTCTGCAATTTTGATCTTCCAAAGGAAAATATTGTTCAACCTAGAAATTATTGATCAATTTTTCCTTCCAATTCGAAAACCAACAAAACCACTCTCATCACGCCTCGCCCCCTTTGCTCTCGCGCGCGATATTAAAACTCCAGCTCTCAAAAAGCGTCGCGACGCGGTCACCCGCTCTCGAATCCAGGAAGAGTCCCTCTGTCACGTCTCAATGGCAAAAAGATACAGAAAGAAAGCGAAACTACCCTCCCAAAAAGAGCAAGCAAAACAACAACGCACGCTCGCGCGCACTACAGTGACCGCAAAAAATTTTCCCTCGCAACGTGCATGTACACAGCCACACTCTCGCACCTCGCCACAACGCAGCAGCGCGCAGCTGCACAATATATTCTCGCTTAAACCCTCCACCCCCCTACACACTGCAGCGGCGTCTGCTTGCACTTTCTGACCCGACAACTCGTTTCAGGTCGGTTTAATTTCCTCCGCAACACGTACGCGCACGGTGCGCTCGGCCCCACTGGACACGGCCAGATAGTGGTGAGAGCGAGCGCACGGGGCTCGCAAGAAGGATGGAGCGAGAGGGAAAAATAAGGGGATATTCGCGCGCGCGTACGCTTGTGTACGGAGAAGGGAGGTAGGGGGAAGGTATGATATTTAGAGTAGCGGGAAGAAAGAGCTGGATAAATGGAAACACACCGGTAAAGAGAGTGAGAGAGAGCGAGAGTACAGGGTAAATATATATACAAGTCCGTAGAGCGAGGAGAGTGTGTGAGAGAGCGTGTATAACGTAATAATGTAACGCAACGCAACTGGCAACGTAGGTATATACATATGTACGTGTGGGAGAGCCACACTGTCTGACTAAATTATTAGATTCGGCTTTGTGACTCGGCCCGTTCTCTCTGACTCCGAAGGCTCGTTAACTTTTTTTTTTCATTTGCCTACTACCCAATCCCCACCCTTTGCTCTTCGCATGGCTACTAGTTTTTTCCCCTTCCTCTTGCTCTTCTACGTACACATACGTAGACCTTTTTCCGTGCACGCGAGCGCGGACGTTTTATTCGTCTTTTGTTTCCTATCTCCATACACCGGCCACCGGTTTTTAATCCCCTTTTTTACACGCCCCCGTTCTCTCTCTTCTGGCAAATCCAATCTCACCTCCTCGAATATGTGTGCGTATATATTTCCCGCGCTCTCAAAGGTACAAACTTGTTACCAGTCGCGTGTCTATGTCGGGCGAGCTTTTATTTCGAGAATTTTCGTATACGCACAGTACGCGTCTTCTTCGTGGTCGGAGAGAGTTTTGTTTTAACTTTCAGCGCATATACAGATGATTATTCCGACGTGATGTTACGGTTCGGGAATTCCGAGCTTTGACGGCTCTCACCGAGTATAATAATAATGCGTCATGTGTGTGCGCGTGTGTGTGTGTGTATGATACTGCACGGTGCAGTATATAAAGCAAAGTTAAGGGTAATGAAGATGCAGTGGATCGGAAAGGATATAGAACGGGGAATGGGAATTTGCGAAAAGCCGTATTTTATAATGGGATTTAAAATGTGCAAAGATTCGCCATTTTTATGGCTCCGAAGTTTGCATCGTTGGAATTCAACGAAATAATTCTTTACAACACTTAATTGAAGTTACTAAACAATGGAAATGGTATCCAAACCTTTGTCGTTAAATTATTTCATATTATAAAATACTAAATCTTCATGCAAAATTAATATTAATCGATATATAACATGAATCAAACTTTCTTTTATTTCGGTGCACTTCAACTTTTCAAACTTTAGACCCATCCATTTTCATAGAAGTACTTATATGTATAATACTCCTGAAAATTTCTTCTAAGGTGGTCATAATAAGGACAAAAAAAAAATTGTGGTACACGTCTGTAATAAGTTTTTTTTTATATATAGACCACACAATACTCGAAAAAACTTTAGAACACGGAAAACCGGTCTTATAATACACTTTCATTAGCACATCAATTTTTCTCATGGCAATTTAACAAAAGAAATTTTTTTTTTTTTCATCGTTTTTATGACTGAATTAGGGGAAATAAATTAATGTCTGAGTTCTGAATAAAACGTTAGGTATATACTTATAATTTAATTAGTTTGGCACTACATGACCTGCGTCAGATTGGCAGCCTGGGTTGTCGCTCCGGCTCCATAGCTTGGCTCGAGTAATGATACGCCAAACAGATATTCACTATATAGGCTGATGGGCTAAATCCCTTGATCAGTGGAAGGGCGCCCCTCTCACGATGTATTGACCGTTTTGATGTCACCCCCACAAAGACTGTTGGAAGACGATTTGTATACAATTCAGTAGGCTTCGAGAGCCTCTGGTCCGTTGGACTGAACGTGGCCGACTGTGCCGTGTCATACATTCGAACGATGAACGAGCCCCATCTTTCTTGCATCGAAATACCCGCACATACTAGGTATATAATAAGCTCCTAGTCAACAATATTTTGATTTACTTATATGTTCGTACATTATTTATAGAATTTCCTATATGAAATATTCGTGCTTTTTTCAAAATAACGAATCACATTGAGTTTTTAAATGAGCCACTACTTCTGGATATCATTTTTTAAAGAGATGATCATTACTGGAACATTTCGCGAAGGGAAATAGAAGGATAATAGTAATTTTGTTTAAAAGATGGAATTGTTACTTGATTGAAAAGTATACAGGAAGCTAATAATAATAGATTTCAGATTTTTTTCAGGAAATATTTGACTAAACGGTTAGAAACCCTTTCATGAGAGATTGCGGTAAACATTACTAAAATATTTTTGATGAGCAGTGAAAAACGCCAACATTAAAGTTACTGCGCAACCTCTTCGTAAGATTCTATTGTACCGTTATACAGATGCTTGCCGTAAGATTAACGGAATCTTATACAAACAAGATTAAAACATGTGAACAATCGTCACCATCATCATCTTCCACGTGTATAAACCGACTGCGCCACCCCGTCACCTCAATTCCCCAATCACCCAACGTCTTCATCCTTCTATCCGTCTTGACACCCGTAGCCCCTCACCCCCTACACTTGATAGCTGCGCTGGCTCGACTGTTCGCGACAAGGAGAGCTCCTAACGCGCGTAAGTTGATCAGGCGCGGCTTGTCAGCCTGGAGACATCTCGTCGTACACGCGTGGCGGGCCAATTATGGGACAGGTGGGGAGGTGGAGGATATGGAGTTGACCGGTTACTGTGCGTTGGATGTATGTTACGGAGTGTTGATGCTGGATAGTATGTATGACGGGAACCGGGGCGTGATCACTTGCTACTGCAAAGTTGTTTTGGTAAGAAGTAGGGGAGACTGTATTTAGATAAGGAACTCGTGTAGCAGTGGAAATTTAATGATTATTGTCGCGATGTTATTTTACAAGACTGGTAGGATTTTAGAATATTGTTATAATATTGTTTTAATATTTGCAATGTTTATAATATTGCAACAATATGTTGGAAGAATATTGTAACGATATGGTCACAATGTTCTGTACAGATTTGTTAGGAAATATTTATACCTTAGAAATAATGGTAAGTGTTGTTGGTTTTTAACGACGAGTATCACTCTAAAGTCAAAGTGTGAAATCTGGAAGTAAAAAGATTAAAATTTTCATTTCATACTTTATAAAGATTAATTTCATTAGTTCACACTTTTACAAAGACATTTAATATTTGTCAAAAGTGCGAACTAATGAAAGTAATCTTTATAAAGTGTAAA
>UXGD01004680.1:0-16411 GCA_900474315.1 Torymus auratus | reverse complement strand
TCGATACAATATTTATATACAGTTTTCGATACAATATCAAGATTGTGGTGTCAAGAATGTAAAGAATTTTGTCTTATTTTTAAAATAACTTAACATTTTCCAATCGTAATAATTTATCGAAATAATCATAACTCAATAAACTTCGGTAGTTGCTGACGACCATCTACTAATGAGGTGTTCGAGTGACAAAGGTTAGCAAGGTAGTCGGCGACGCGCCGCTGTATCCCCTCGAGCCGGCTTACTTAGGTACGTGAGACCACGGGGAAGGGGTGCGCCGCCTAGCGGCAGCGCGCAAACTAGACTCTGGCCGGCAGTACGTATAAGGCGGGAAAAATCAAATTTCAAAGTAGGATTTATTTATACTTGTACCGCACTTTGATTGTTTTTGTATTAAACCTAGTGTATTTGTATATTAAATTACCTTCAGTTACATTATTTCTAAAATTCAGTAAATTTGTAACTTAAAAGTTCTTTAAATTTAAGAACACTTATATGTAAAAAAAGGGAGCCTACAGAGACGTGCGACAGTGAATAAGTCAATTATTTTAAAAAATTACTATTTTACGGCTGCGTGTCTTTCTCTTCTACCTGGACCTCTAATTTTTTAAACAATCTACTCGGTTTTGTCGCATGTCTGCGTAACTCCAATATGATCAAGGATTTCAAGATAAGACAATAATACTTTTCATATTGACTGAAAAGACCAAGACAAGAGAGAAATTTTAAAGAATTTTCAAGAGCGAGACAATAATTACAGATATATTGTATTGTCTCACTCTCGTGCAGCCCTAACAAATATTTCTTTTCTGTACATTATTATTAAAAACAAAACCTTCAGCTTTAAAAAAAGCCTATACCCTCCCTCTTAAACTCTTATAAATAGTCCACACATACATAAATTCCATCAAAATACTACACGCGAGATAAGAATGCACCCCGCACACACACACATCATCTATATTTACACTTCCCCGGGCATCGATCATTTTTCGCGCGAAATAATTCAGCGTGTGTATGCAAATGCGATAACTCATTAGGCGCACGTGAGAGAGGAGCGCATCGTGTGTGGGTATAGGTAAAAATAAACCGCGAGTAAGAAAGTGAGTGTACATGTGTGCGACGGCGACGGCGTTTTATTGTACTTTAACCTGACGCGCGCGCGACAATTTATAGTTTTCAAGGTGAGAGCCGAGCGCGACGATTAGGGCAGTGCAGGCGCTCGCTTTTTCCGCGATTCCTTGGGCTAATTGGGTCAATATAATGCAGGCGCGGGGGTGGAGCGATGGTGTAGTGTCGTTGGCCGCGGTAATTAGTAACGGAATTTATAATTTCGCGTAAGGTATTGTTTAACAAAATATCTGGTATTGCTTTGAGAATAGCTGAGAGGTATATAAAAATGGTAAATATACGTATAAGACAATTTTCTTCGCAATACGAATTGAAATTGATTTACTTTCGCGCAGCAGCTTTCTCGCATTCAAGTTCCCGGGACCGGGTACAATTCCTGCATCTCGCCGAAGTTAGCCAACTTTTGATACATATTTACTCGAGGGGTATGGAGAAAACTACGAAGTTTAATACAAGCTTTCGCATTCGCGAGAAGCAATTCCCGTCCCTATCAAACAACCAACCAAAACAAACAAAACATCGAACGTACCCAACTGCGATTTCATTCATCCTACTACCGCGTTCACCTTTCTTATACACGCGGAAGACCCACGCGACCGCGCGTATCCTCATCATCCGATTAACCAAAGTTCACGGCAGCAGATATCTGCGAATTTTTTTCTTCATCGAGCGAAAATAGCGCAATGGTTACAAGGTCGTGCATCACTTACTTGCGTTTCGCTGAATTTTCGCGGCGCGCATTATTGGCGGCCTGCCGCGCCCGGGAAAAGAGTTGGCCCGGGAAAGTATGTATAATCGAAGCGTTCGCCGGGAAGAAAGTCGGTCGATTTTTCTTTATAGACTGTGGTGTGGAATTATTGTGGTATGGTTATCGATTTGGTATACATATCAGGTTCCAAAGTGGTAGACATGGAGATAATTTAGAGAGACTCAACTGCTCATGAAAATTATTAAAATTTGTAGCAAAAATGTTCATTTGTACAGTATAAATATACAGTTAGTTATAACTATAAACTGTATCAATGTTAATAAAACTCCTATTTTCTCTGATAAACGTATGTACCATATGTACCATAAACCTAAATTTATGGATAAAGAATCTTAAAAGATGAAGAATCGCCCTTTCTACTTCTCTTAAAAATTAGACCAATCTTCCGGTTTCTCCTCCCAAAAAAATCCCAACACGAGCTCTACCCTCTCACCACACACCACACCGGCCGTTTATCGAGCCAATGCCACGCGATCTTGAAAGCCGCAGCTCGCACAGCTAATGATCGACCTTGGCGGTCGCTAACTAGTATACCTACTCCTCTCTTTCTCGTGCACGCGCGCGGAGTGATTTATACATACCGCTACCGCGCGGAATAAAAAGCAGTACAAGTGCGCGTACCACGAGAGATGCGCGCACGCGCAATCGATTCCGTGTTATGATGGCTTGTAATTTCGTTATGAATATTGTATTACCCGCGCCGATCCGTTTATATCGGATTACGCGGTGAGCTTTTATTCGGGGCTGGAGAAGAGCGATTGTTGCGCAAGCTAATTACCAGTCACTACTATACAGAGAGAAAAAGCCTAGATTCGGTGACAAACGATCGTGATAATAAAACGATACACTTCTCGAGCTACCGGAGATTTTCTTGGCACTCGAGTGCGACAGCAGCCTTAGCAGAAGTCGCGCTCGCGTATACACACAGCGTGGGATCGGTTTATCGCTTATCGAAAGTATGTCACCCGCCGCGCTGCTGCTTTTATATATATATGCATCGGAATTTCTATTTCGCGATGGTGTTGTTGGCACCGTCAGGTACGTTCTTTCTCTTTCTTTCTCTGGATTTGGTATACACGAAGGGTGTTAAGTGCCTCCCACGGCCGAGCACGCACCCAATCTATATCCGGAAAAAAATCAGTGAAGGAACAAAGACGCGAAGGAAAAAAGAAGAACAGGTCGTTCGCGCGCCTGCCAATCCGCGCACTGACAGCGTGGCACTCGAGTCCGCCCGGGAAATGAATGGGGCCACTTGACATGACGCTTTTGTACTTTGTTTTATTAGCACACGTGGCAGGTATACTTTCGAATCGTATGTGAATATTTCATTGTACGAATCGGCGGGGATATCTTAGGTCGAAAGAGCGCAACATCAATCGCCGTGGTGAGAGTAGCGGTTGCCCTCCGGTCGCTCTTTTATCAGACTCCGCTGCAGCGTGGTCTTTTTAAAGGAGGCGGCGCGTCCATTACTCTTCGCTCCCGACACTATTCGCTGCTGACGTCGGAGAAACTGTGTGTATAGGTGTATGCAGGAAGCGAAAAGTACAGGGAAAATAAGAGTATTGGTAATTATTAAAGGTATATGATACTGTTTACGTTTGAAGGAATCATTTTAAAATCACGATTTCTTTAGCGTCAATAACAAACCACTCGGCTGACGTCACTCTTTCGTCCGTTGTCGAGGGTTGCTTTATTTACGCGAAATCTCGTTAAAGAGGACCCGAGAGCCTTTCGTCGTCTCTCGAATGCAATCTCTCTCGATCCCGAGAGAGGGACAGAGAAAGACAAAGCGAGCAGATGCCACTGCTGTGCTTTTATTTCGTCGAGAAGCTCGGTTAATAACGCCGATGCGATATAGTTGCGAGTGGATATGGAAATTCATTAATTTTAAAAGGCATTGTTTGCTGTTCCTCTTTCTGTGGATTGTTGGTATAAGGAAAATATAGGCGACGAGCGCGTTTGAGCTGTGGTATAGAAAAGAAAATAATTTTGTTTAGCAATTGTGAAGTCGCTTGTTTAATTAGAGAAAGGCTGAAAAATGAATTTATGTTTTTACTAGCAGTGACACGATTGTTTCTGCCGTTATTTTTATGTTTTGTAGCCAGAAAAGTAGATTAAATTTTGATTTTTAAGAATAAATATTTATCACGGCGAGTATAAGATAGACAGAATCAAGTAAAAAAATTACTGTTTTAATTTTTCTTATTTACGCTATAAGGGGAAATTATAGTTTTTTGCTAAATGTTTCTAATTATATGATTAAATTACTCTGAAATATTGAAACGAACATTTTCACATTACGTGACTTTACCGAAATATAATGGAAATATAATGGTATACCGAATAATTGGCTGTTTTTCTTATCTACTTACTAACTTCGATTTTCGAAATTTTTATCAAGAAAGGTTGCTGAAAGTTTGCTGCATACGATATTTGCAATAACAGATTATGCGAGATGAGAAATTTACATTATGCGAATGCATACAAAAATCCAATATCTTAGATTATAAAATAACAAGGTATATTTTCTTTCTGTTACAGGTGAGTACAAAGCTGCATATCTCTCTTACCGAGTACGTATATACCACCATTCATTATAAAACAACAATCAAATTGTTATCCCCGTAATTCAATGCAAAAATATTTCGCCCATGCACCTCTCGATTTCCCATCATTAAAATCCCAAAGCTATATAAAAACATTTCCTCCTCCATAACTTCGTCGATGTTCTTCTTCGGTCCTCTCTTCTTCTCCTCCGCGCGCTCGCCGACTTTTATACTCCACGGCAATTTTATTTATTCTCAAATCTGACGTTTCGCCGCGCTGAGTCGGAGGAAAACAAGAGCCGATTCCTCATCGGCTCTCTCCACGCGCGCGGACTTTATAGATATATAGATGCACAGAGACAGATATTCCGAGGATCGTAAACAGGTAGTTTTACTGTGCCCGCGCGCACGAGCGTAACAAGGGCTCCGGTATAATGGGATCGCGACGCCGAATGCTGCCAAAGGCAGAAAAGTGAGGATAGGAAATACTAAAGTCTCGGGATTGAATATTTATTTTTCACGATTTGGCTGTAACTTTAAAAATACATCAATTGTTATGTTATTTTTTTTTTAATAAAAATTAATATAGTTGATTTATAATTATTGCCGAACATTAAATTATAGGGACAAATAAAATCGCCTCTTTGAACATATTATCATTTATTATATATTTACACATACATAAAACTTTAATAATTACAGCATTTTAGCATACAACAAAATCTATAAAATGCGCATAATATAATACGATACATATAAATTTAACAACGCAAATGACGCAAATTTAAATGCCAACGCATACATGTACATATATAAATTAATATATATAATTCACTCACAACCTGACGCGCCATTTGTATATAATAAACAAGTAAATAAATTAAGCGAATATAATTTAATCAGCCGAAGATCGACGACGAATTGAATCGTCGCGCAGTATAGCGCTGCACAAGCGCGCGATATAAAAGTGTACGACGTTAATCTCGTTGTGTGTATGTGTGTCTCACAGCACGACATTATATCGACGTTAACAACTGCTAAGGAGAGAGAGAGAGAGAGAGAGAGAGAGAGACCGCGCGCTAAGATAAATTTAACTGGCTATAAGATATGCCTAGAGTTATGGCAGTTTTAAAGGGAGCTCAGGCACTCGTCGGAAGGTTTATATGCTACTGTTAAGCGCGATAATCGCGCCGTTCTCCTGTCGCCACTAAGAGTACTCGAGCGGCTTGTGAATTTAATGATGGTTTATCGGTACAATATATTAAAAGAAAGTTATTACGTTATGATATTAATAAGGCGGTCGCCTTGACTCCAACCCTCCCACTACGAAAGCACACAAAAAAAAATCTCATTCCTACGCTTCAATTGCCACCTCCACCTCATTCTCATCCTTGTTTCCTATTTTCTCCTCGATCCACTCCCTGAACGCAGCGATCTCGGTGTACGCGCCGGGATATCCTTTCTTCGCGCAGCCGTTGCCCCAGGATACGACGCCCGCGAGTTTTCCATCCACAGCCAGGGGGCCACCGGAGTCACCCTGGCAGGCATCCTTGCCACCTGCTGGATGCGCTGCGCAGATCTGACCGGCCGGCAAACCACCGAACGAGTCGTACGCCTCGTTGCAGATGCGAGTGTCGATGATTGGGATGCGCACGATCTGCAGAATGTCAGGGGTACGGCCGCCCTGGCGCAATGTGCCCCAGCCGGTGATTACGCTTACTGTGCCTGGAGAGGCCGACTCAGATGGAGAAAAGAGTCGGATTGGTTGACGCGTCGCGTCGAGCTCGAATGGCTTCTCGAGCTGAAAAGAGATGATTTTTATCGTTTGATTGAGGACAAAAGAATTAACGGAAAAAAGAAATTTTTGGCTGGTTAAAATTTTACTGTAGGGCGAAGAAAAAATGTTTAAATTGAGGTAAAATTTATTCTGGTAATAATGTTTGTAATAGCAATAGGAATAGACAGCTGTGGTAGTTAATTATCAATACTAATTTCTGTTATTTAACCGTAATCACTCACTCGGTGTCTAAAAGACCCAAACATAAACTTCAAAATAAAATTTTTTCTTTTACTTCTTCACATTCAGAATTTTTCACAAATATACTTTATATAAAAAGCATCATTGGGGACCATTTTTTACGTTTTAATATTGACTTAAAATTTTGTCAAGTTAACACTTTGCATACAATCAGTGCAAGAACGTCTTAAATTTGGCTTGAGTCTTTATGGCCCCAACTGAGAAACGTCTGATTTTTCAGCGATTTGAGTGATGAGCGGATTGATCAATGATCAAATAAAAAGAATTTCAATTAACTGGCACATTTAACTGTTTCTTCTCTATAATTAAATTAACCCTTTTTATCATTTGTACATTAATAAAAAAAAGGAAAAAACTTTCAACAAAATATAACAAAAATCTCTTAAACCCACCTCGAGTAGAGCGATATCGTTGATCGGTATTCCATGCCTGTTGACTGTGTAATTCTCGTGTTTGACGCTCCTAACGACCTGGTGAAGACTGCCGCCGCTGCTCTTCCTCGTTGAGCCCGCGCGCACTCTCACCCACTCGTCCGGATAGACGATGCAGTGGCCAGCGGTGAGGACCCAGCGCGCCCCGACGATGCTGCCGCCGCAGAAACCCTGACCGCGTGCCTCCAGCAGCACCTGGTATGGGACCTCCTCAATCGTCACGTCCTGGCCACCGACTATGCGGCCCTGGGGCGTGAACGGGTTCAGATCGTTCGATAGCAGCAGCGTTGGCGTACCTGTATATGATTTTTTTTTGTAAAAAGGAAGGAGAATGATATTTTTTTTTGTTATAGACGTGGGTGTCGAAAATTATGGTTAACGGGGAGTGAGTCAAAACTATCAAATTTTTGTACAATGTTATAAGGATTATAGAATATTATGTTGTTTGAAGAATATAAATTTTGTAACATAGAAAAAGTTTAATAAATGAAAAGAAATAGCGGAGGGTATTAATTACAAATAGATGATAAAAAGGTTCGAAATTCACCCAATTTTTCTTATCGAATTACACGCGAATACGTATGTACATCGTCCCGCTGCCAAGAAAAGATGAAATTGTCGATATCGTTAGGCCATGCATTAAATTGATGAACCCAATATTTTCAGCTTATCGGTCAAGCCATTTATTCGGTCGGATATTTTCGTGAGTAGCTATCCGATAACGTGGATTTATATATCGGTTCAGCCTACGTCTGACGTGCTTTCATATTTTCAAGAAAACTTAATAATATTTACTTATTTAATAAAATACATTAAGATGATTTTAATAAGAATATTATTTTCTGCCAATATTACTGATAAGTCATTAGCAGAGACTAAGTATGAAAAGTAGTAAAATAATTTTTTATGCCACTCTTGTAATTGTATACAATATCATAGATCTATTAAAAAACCTTAGAAATTTTGTGTACATATTGTTTTCTTTGTACAAGTATACTACACTAATTTTTTTGACACACTGTTATTCAAAATTTTCAATGAAACACGTATGAGAGGCGAACTATTAGATTTTATCCTTACGAGTAAAATGCCAACAGTTTAATAAAAAACTCAATAATCTCCTCAAATTAACAATCAAACCAAAACTACACTTACCCGCAACAACCGCGAGTGCCACAGTCAATACGACGAACGACAGCATCATGCTCCTCTCTTCTTCTTTTTCTTCTTTCTTTCTTCAGCTTCCAACACCATTAGCGCGCCTAATCCCACCGGCTTTTTATATACGAAGCAGCCGCGCCTCAATTTTATCAGATGCCATGCAGTTGCGACAAGGTATACACGATAAAAGGGCGAGAGAGAGAGAGAGAGAGATGGGACGGGCCGCGAGATTAACGTTATCGGAGGCATTGGCGCGCCGGGATTTGTTTAGCCGGTGTAAGGTGTAACGAAACGGCTGTTGTTTCGTATATTGTTTGCGTTGTGAAATGTGTATAGTATACGGTTTTGATATCGATTCATTGAGTGAAATGATCATCTAAGTGAATCTTTTCTTTTTCGGATGAAATTTGAAGATTTGAAAGCTGAACATGTAGAAAGAAATTTTGTCAATACGGGATTATAAAAGAATAATCAATAGGATTTAAAGTTATTATTAATTGTAGTCAGTAGCAATTTTATTGAATATTCGAATGGGAAATAATATAATAATTTCATTAAATTCAGTAATTATAGAGAATCAAACGTCGTTACAGACAATTTTGCGACATCAGCCAGCGACCTACGTTTAACGACGCATTCTTCGAGTGCATATCACCGATAAGAATCGCCGCGATTATACACCTCTCGACGGATTTTTCTATGATCGATCAGACGGAATGACACCAGTTTTTCCCTCTCTCACTTATACTCTTTCTTTTTCGTACTTTTTTTCGGAAGGTATATCTAACGCTGACGATCGTTCCCTCGTTTAATCGCGGATTAACGAAGCTCGACGTAAATGGACGTTTTTCCGCGGATATGTCATTTAACCGTGTAAGCTGCGATATTACCAGCGGGCACAGGGAATTGAATTTCACTTGACGTAATTTATTTAAATGAATCCTTTATCGGAAGTGGATATAATATGTTCCGAGAAAATTTTAATGGTTAAGTTCAATAGGGTTATTTTTGTCATTATTGTTGATTGTGATGCTATTTATTTTGTTTCGTTTTTTTATAATAACTTGCGAGTTATATAGTTTTAATAAGCACTTTTACTCTCTTTTAATTCTAATTGAAAAATCATTAGTAAAAGATAAAACTGCTTTTATTAATGCACAGATTGTAATAAAAAAAACATGCAGTTCAAGTATTTCAAAAAATGTTTTTCTCAACGTATATCTGCCACTTTATTTACGACAGCGGCAATTTTCTCGTTCCATTAAAATACACAAAACTCAAGTGAATCCCCACAGCAAAGCCTCTGAAATACATTACAAACATAGAACACCAAACAGCCGCAGGCAAAGTCTTATATTTTTTTTTCCTCCACCGCGCGTTAAATCCCAGCCGCGCTTTGACTGCAAATCCATTGCAGCCAAACACAGCGCTCGCGTGGTGTATATAGGGGACCGCAGCGGGAGGGATAAATATTTGCCCCGAGAAATCAATGGCGAAAAAAAAGAGCGCCTGTCGCTTTGTCTGTCGCAACTAGGTTGCGGCTGAATGCGGGGAGAGAAGAAAGATGATTGTCGCGGAGATGACGTTCATCGTTGCAGCTACAGCAGTAGTATCAACAACAGTACCAGCAATAATATTAGCAGCAGCGATACAAGTAGGTTTACGAGGGACAATGGCAGGAACAGCACCGATAGTAATAATATCAATAATAACGTTAATACCAGTAGAATTAGAGTACTCAGAACCATGTTTATTATTGGTGTAATTGAGTTGCCACTGCGCAAAAAAGAGAGACGGTGGTGGTGTTTATCCTAGTTTTGAAATTTGCGAATCGATAAGTCGAGCTTTCTAGCCACAGGCGGTGTATTATATCGCGTGGGCGCAAAAAGCCGAATGCAAATGAGCGACGGAGGGTGGCGGAGAGAAATTTCTAACCTAAACATCAATTAGACAATTGTGTGACGTCAATCGTCGGTGAAATTGGGTTGAATTTACATTCGTTAAGAAACGTAAAGTACTCACTCTGTGATGAGGCTCTAGAGGGGCAGAAAATTTCCCCTGCGAGAACGAAATTCCAAAGCAAGAGCGAAGAAAAGCAAATATTTACAGTTTTTCCTTTTGCCCCGATGCGCTAGTTGGTGTTATTGTTATTTTTAAAACGAATGAAAGTCAATGTTTGGCGTGCGATATTGATTTTCAGACGAGCCACGATGTTAAGGTGGCAAAACAGGTTTAAAATGATAGCATTCATTTTACGAACAAAGTAGGTGTAAATAAGACTACTACTTTACGCAAACAAGTATAATAATAGTTACCAAAGATCAATGTATCCCCAGAGTATCGGATTCCCGTAGCCAGGAGAAAATTCAAGTAACACTTAGCAGCAGCCACTCAGGTTAATCTCTAAAAATTAAAGAAGAACAACAGCCCCGCGATACTAAAAGCTTCCTTCTTCCTGCTGGTCTACTTCCTTGGGGGTACCGATCGTCCGGCTAGAGCTAGTAATCGATCGATCTTCCGCGGATATGCAAATCCGCCGGCAGTTCCATTCCGTGGATTATCATAAGCTCCCCGTGTATAAGGAAGAAGCGCGGGAAAATGACGAAAAGCGCGCGCGCGTCTTATCGCAGAGCGATCTTGGGTCGTTCCGCTAGTATAAAAGTCGCCTACTTCCGAGTTTCCGTCAAGTGTCTTAGCGGAAGAGAAGATGTTAACAGTCGCTTTGATCGGTTTCGTCGTCGTGGCTGTGACCTCAGGTAAGTCCCATAATGTTTTTTAAACATCCAAAGATATATATGTCTTATTATTTTACCATTGGTACGATTACTTCCTAGGGGAGCCACTTCCAAAACCAGCGTACCCTCAGATCGGTCTAAATCCCCTAACGCCTCAGGGTCGGATAGTTGGTGGTAAACCTACGGACATTGAGGAGCACCCCTGGCAGGTATCCCTCCAATCCTACGGCTTCCATTTCTGCGGGGGCAGCATCATTTCCCAGGACATGATCCTCACCGCGGCTCACTGCACCAGCTATCCACAGGAACTGATAAGCATCAGGGTGGGCACCTCTAGGGCCGACAGCGGCGGCTCCGTACACGAGGTCCGCGAGGTCGTGCGCCATGAGGCATTCACCACCAGCATCTACGGTGTTCCGCAGAACGACGTGGCCGTGATCAAACTGAAGACGCCCATCGTCCTCAGCAAGAGTGCTCAACCCATTCCTCTGTTCAACCAGGACGAGGAGGCAGTTGAGGGCGTGTTGTCCACTATCTCAGGCTGGGGTGCGCTCTTAGAGAACGGCGACACTCAGAATATCCTGCACACGGTCGATGTGCCCATCGTTACGAAGAGCGAGTGCAGCAAAGCCTATACCATGTGGGGCGGTATTCCTGACGGACAGATATGCGCCGCGTTCCCCGCTGGTGGCAAGGACACCTGTCAGGGTGACTCTGGTGGCCCTCTTGTCATCGCTGGACGCCAGGCTGGAATAGTCTCATGGGGCAACGGCTGCGCGAGGAAGGGATATCCGGGCGTCTACACCGAGGTGGCCTCGTTCCGGAACTGGCTTGTTGAGCATGCCGGCGTTTAATTGCACGTGTTAAATGTAAAGTTGGGCGTGTTCGAAATAAATGGACTATTCGGTATCAATATTTCCGCATTTTGGTTGATTCTCTTTCCAATGGTCTACATGTTGATGAATTAATTGTTTGAAAATTAATGCAGACTTTTTCTGTATTTTTTTGGATTAAATGAAGGTATGCCTATGTTTTTTTTTACTGTTAATAAATTGGGTATTTAATTTACTTATTGAACATGTGTAAGTGAAAACTAACGCACCCTTACTGAATTTTACCTTTAGACCTTTATAGGTGTAATAAAGAAATGATTCAAGTTTCTTCAAGACAACTATTTTCTATACCTTTTCTTACAAAAACAAATATTGAGTTATAATAGAGATTCGTTCTGGGTAAAGTAAAGTAAATGAAGTCATCAATAAAAATTCGTTATACTTTTACGAGTACTATATAGCAATAACTCACGATGAAAAGTTTGTAAAATAAATGAAAAACGGAAAATGAAATGAGGTCAAGCAAAGAAACGATAACTTACCTCTTAAAGTTACATAATCCTCGGAGCATTAGTGGAAAAATAAATTTCTCTTACAAGAAAATATCTCGACCGACAAAAAATTCCAAACCTTCTATAAACACTAGCCTTACAAAAAAAAAACCTTCGCTTTGTTGCACACAAAACTTTCGCGCACCGTCATTTTCTTTTAACAATATTTCGTTTCCAACTTATCGACTTTCCGGTTATCCCCCCTCCCCTTTTTTAAAAGCTCGCTTTTTACAACTCGACGCATTACCACATCGATTTTTGCCGTCGCGAAGAAATTCGCGTGGAGGGTGGGGGGAACGAAGAAAACGTACTTTCATGCGCGCCGTATCGTTTCGCGGCGCACAAAGTCAATTTCAATATATGGTTATTAAGGCGTTCTAACGTCGCCGAATCGATTGTTACATTGACCCACATATTCTAATTTTAGCCCGCGTAAAATTACAACTAATGTTGTTTGCCTGTATTAGGAGTCTTAATTTGAAATATGGGCAATAACCGGTAATCGTAGGTTATGCCGTAATAACGTTTCGAGCATTGAATGTTAATTGACGATTCGAGGCATCTATCATATTGGAAATTTATTAGTTTGTTCTTCTTGCTGACTAGTTTCAAATTTGTTAGTGTATAAATTAAGCAAGAAAATAATAACACGAAAGTTGGAATATATATAAAGCGATTATTTGCCACTCAAAGATTGTGGAAAGATCTTGAGTGATGTTTTATTCCAAAATTAGATTATTATAAATTTTTCAATAGCAACAAAATGGAACAAAAATTAGAATGCTTCCCTTACTTTCTATATCTACAATAAATTATCTTCTCTTATTTCATGGAGTGAAATTTGGGTTAATTTAAATAACTCATTTTGGTAAAGATAATCCCCCATATATCGGTATAATTTGAAGAAGTATGTATTATCATTCATAGTAATAAAATCTAATTAAGGTCGAAAAATATCGGTTCAATTTACAAAAAAAAAATATAACATGCACAAATTTTTATTATTATTAATTTTATTGATTTATGAAATTGGATAGAGATAGAAAAGGCTATTTTTTCAAAAAGGAAAACTTAATTCAACTAATCATTTGTCAACAATAGTGAAACAATCAGGGCAAACTAGTAACTTTTTAGTTTAATATCTTCAAAATACCTATAAAATGTTATTATAATAATTTTTCATTAATACGACAATTATAAAAGTTTTTTAATAGAATTGTGTAGATTAATAAACAGATCAACTCTAATCATCCTGAAGAAGGTACTACAAGAGTTCAATAAACGTACTGTAATTTTCATCACTCGATTTTTCGGTCAATGACAACCAGTTAAGACCGACACAAAAATATCGATCGATCTCCGTCGATTTAGATTATCTTGCACATCATTGTTTTCGGCAATCGCACGATCAATCTGATATGATATCATTTAGTCTATAACTCGGAAGTGTATTAAAGGGTTACCGGAGAATTTAATCAAGTATCGAAATCTTGGATCATTTTCGTATAAATTTTGAGAGACTTGCAGAATGTAGCAAGTGTCTAACAGGCAACTGCACAGCAAACAATCAAAATGTTCAGAGTATTCGTTGTTCTTGTTACATTAGCTCTGGCTAATGGTGAGTGAAGTATAAAATACACACTATATATTCTATTCACAGTATCTTCTGCTTCGTCAATTTGTTATCTTTACATAAAATAACAAATATTTTTATAGGCCATTACATCCCCAAATCGACGCCCAACCTAGTGGGGATCAATCCGTTTACACCCCAAGGACGCATAGTCGGAGGCCGGGAGACCTCGATCGAGGAACACCCTTGGCAGGTATCCCTGCAGGCTCTGGGCTTCCACTTCTGCGGTGGCAGCATCATCTCCAAGGACACGATTCTTACCGCAGGCCACTGCACCCGAAGCTATCCCGCCGAATGGATGGAGGTCCGAGTGGCTAGCTCGAGAACAGGCAGCGGTGGAGTTCTGCATCAAGTTGCTGACATCGTACGACATGAGGACTTCAAGACCAACATGTTTGGCATCCCCGAGAACGACGTAGCCGTGCTGAAGCTCAAAACGTCCATTGTCTTCGACAAGAGTGCTCAACCCATTCCCCTCTTCAACCAGGACGAAGCAGCAGTCGAGGGTGTTTTGGCTACCATTTCCGGCTGGGGTGCACTGGTTGAGGGTGGTGGTGCTCCTGAAGTCCTTCAAACCGTTGACGTACCAATCGTAACCAAGACCGAGTGCAGCAAGGCCTACGCGAGCTTTGGTGGTGTGCCTGCTGGACAGATCTGCGCTGCATTTCCCGCCGGTGGCAAGGATACCTGCCAGGGTGACTCTGGCGGTCCTCTGGTCATTGCTGGACGCCAAGCTGGAATCGTCTCCTGGGGCAACGGTTGCGCTAGGAAGGGATATCCTGGAGTCTATACTGAAGTTGCTGCCTTCCAAGACTGGATCGTGAAACACGCCGGTTTATGAGAATGCCGCCTTCAGTGAAAGAAATAAAATATGTTACTTATTTTCGATCATATTCATACAATCCTGTATTTTAATGTGATTCAAAATGACTAAAATAAAAAGTTTCAAACAAACAACTGTATTTTATATTTTTTCCGATAATAAATTTTTATAATGAGAAATATTATACAATATATAATATTATTGACAAACTGGTTATAACTCCTATATCTGATGTAGTTTTTGCAATCAATATCATAACTTTCTTTAGTATATTAACTTAAAATAGATTTTTATCATTCTGTAGGCAGATAGATACATCTCTATATACTCAATTTATTAATTTGTTTCTATTATTATAAATACATACACACCGTTACTTTTTGAAGGTGTATTTAAATCTGAACAAAATAAACAGATTCAGTATAATATTTAACGAAATGCAATCTCAGCAAACCTACCAATCAATTCTACGATTTTTGTACCATTTTATACCGCCAAAATTCGAAACTTTATTTGTTATTGATAATTATGAAAAGAATAATAACAGACCTGCTAGTAGATTCTGGCAGTAAAAAATGGTACAAAAATCGTAGAATCGATTGGTATATTTGGTTTTAATGAAAGAATAGGGGCGGGGGAGGGGGGGCTAGGGTGACATTAGCTTAGCCAGTTGGATTGTGATTATTTTTTTATAATGATTCATAACAAGTAAGGGTTCCGATTCCAGCGGTACAAAATGGTATAAAAATTGTAGAATCAAATGATATTTTTGGTTTTAACAAAAGAATATGCGGGGGGGGGGGTGTCATTAACTCTGCCAGAAGGATTGTTACTATTTTTTTTTATAATTATTCATTACAAGCAAGGTTTCGATTTTAGCGGTACAAAATGGTATAAAAATCGTAGAATCGAATGATATTTTTGTTTTGAACGGAAGTATATAGGGCGGCTGGTCATATATAGAAGAATGATCCGAAGTTTATCTTTTAGAGTGCAAACAGCGCTACATTGTTTTATCGAATCATGATATGGGAGCCGACATACTTTTTGTATAATAAAACTATTTAAAAATTGTATTGATATAGTTGAAAAAAATTGTTACAGAAAAGCCCTAATTACATTTTGTATTATTATTTTATGTTTGATTTATAGTAAAATATGAAAACTGATACATTTGAAAAGTTACTACATAATGAATAGTAATTGATCATATTATCAATTTACTTCATTTAAATGGTTACTATTAAACTTTAGAAATAAAATGAAAAAATTAATTTTTTGAAAACGTAAATTACTAATAAAATTGATTATAACATATGTATGTCAGGTATTACACACATTATTATTAGTACAGAAAAAATATTATTTGAAATTACTTATGATAAAGAAAGAAAGGTACCAGAATAAAAGGTATAAGAATAAAGTATAATTTTTGTAGAGTAAATTTTATTATGTTATAAAATTCTTCACATCAATATCAGACAATTTACTCAAACACCAGCGTTCTTAGCGAGCCAAGCCCGGACTGCAGCAATTTCGGTGTAAACTCCAGGATATCCTTTCCTAGCACAACCATTGCCCCAGGAAACGATACCAGCTTGGCGTCCAGCAATAACGAGAGGACCACCAGAGTCACCCTGGCAGGTATCCTTACCACCGGCGGGAAATGCAGCGCAGATCTGACCTTCAGGAATGCCACCCCAGCTCTGATAGGCCTTGCTGCACACGCCCTTGGTCACGATGGGAACGTCAACGGTGTGGAG
>UXGD01004679.1:0-16415 GCA_900474315.1 Torymus auratus | reverse complement strand
TATCCTTTTTCAATAATTCATAATATCCTAATACATTTAAATAGTATTCTCCTCAAAATGCAATTCTGGATCTCGCTTTAAAAATTCTCTAAAGATATTTTATCCCACCGAACTCGAAAACCCTCAACACACCCATACACAACCGCGACCGAAAAAGAAAAGCTGGAGCATCTCTCGCCCTCGCGCCACTTATATCGACACGCCGGAATTCAATCTCGCGGCTCGCGCGCACACTCGGATATTAAAAAGCGCGCGCGAAAATCAGTGGATCGACGCCAAGGCACGAAGTAGATAGCCAGGAGAGCGCGCGCGCGGGGCGCATTCTCAATTTTTCATACTGTATTACGAATTCACGGCATTCCTGCAGCGAGAGAGCGGGAGTTAAATGCGCGAGTAGCGGAGAGGAAGCGCGCGCGCGCGAATCATATACGTATATATCCTTGGGACGTTTTTCATTTGGAGCGACCGAGTCAATGAAAAATTCGCGATATTGCTGTTTAGGAGGTGTCGGTGTGAGGTTGCGCGAAATTACGACTGTGGCTTGGTTTTTGTCACTCCGACCTTCGGATTTGGAAGATACAAGTCAAGTGTGGGTTTGGATTGTCGAAGAAAACTCTTACTATATATCTAATCCCTTTTTTTAAATCAAGGTATTGAATAAGCATAACCTTTGAAAAATAACATTTTTCTAAATATCGTTGATACATTATTATAGAAGCTTAATACTTTATTGGAATCTTTATTTTAGAAATTTGAATAAATAAAAAGAGATCTGACTTTTGATAAAACATGCAATTTTCACTATTTATCATAATCATCTGATTATTATTTTACAAAACATGCAGTTCTCCACTTACCATTCACGGGAGTATGTCTTATTTCCTGCTCGGCATGCAGCTCGTACATGCCGTAGACCTCCGGCAGTGCCAACCCCAGTGAGAACGGTGTGCCCGCGATCGGCTCGTAAAAGTAATTATGTCGCCTGATCGTTACCCTCTTCTGCAACACAAATAAACGATAGGTGAGTACTTAATTTTCAGCCGATCGTTTTGAGAAATAGCGAACTGCATCATAATGAACACTTACCATGTCGTCGTAGTGGATTTTCACCGAGAACTCGGTCTCGCCTTCCTTCTGGTCAATCATATCGTGTCTCAGCTGAAAATTAATCATAATTGTTAAAATTTGATGTATGAATTTTTTAGGTGGATTTTTTACACTCTATTTAAACCTAATTTTAGTTAAGAAAATTTACTGTGAATTAACCGTGTAAAAATTTATTGTTTAGAAAAATACATGATTGGTAATGTTTATTGAGTTAAAATGTTGAGTCAACGTTGATGAAACTTACGTCGAGAAGAAGTGAATTGTTGAGAGACGTTGGTCCGTCGTATTCAGAAAGTTCCACTTCCGACAGATCCACGCTGATGTACTTTCGCCTCATGGTCTCATCGTACTGAAACAGACAATTTTGAATAAGTTAAACTATTCCCTCTCGTATCTTGACAGTGCAAAAACCTCTAAGAACTCACTTCAATGTTCCCTGGCTGCAGCAGCGGATGATAAACAGAAAAATCATTAGTCTTGTATTAAGATTTTTAAAAACGGTTGGGTATGATTCTGAGTACTTACCAAGGGACGTAAATCTGGATGGTAGATGACACGACCGTTGTTGTCAACCAAGAACGAGTAGCCGTTTACACCAAGCTGGAAAATTTAGACTGTTAAATAGTGTGTTTGGAAATATAGAAGTGGTTATATTATCATTTTTTAAATGAAAGAATACCTTGTAAGGTGGTACGAGCTTTTGGATTTGCTCAATAGGCACGTCAGTTCCGACGATACCCAATAAATTAGCCGTTCGGACCTATAATTAGATTTCGTGTGTTACATAGGAATCAAGCATTGTTTTAGGTCGATTAATCTAATTTACTATAGGAATGTTGAATACCATGAATTTTTATGAAATTTGGAGAGGTGTTTTCTATACCTATTGTCGAATTGATTTGTTATTTTGATAAAATGATATCGTTTTTCTGATTGTAAATTTGCAAATAACCAAGAAATACGTAGTTTTGGCAATTCAGTTAATAACTCGAACTAATTTACAGATAATCGATGATTTTTCAGCTACCAGTAATTTTTGTATTAAATTACTATTTTTCGATATGCCAAAGCTAATAATGACAATTTTTTTTCTGTCGTCTATCTTAATAATTTTAACGTTACATCGGGATGGAAATCAATTTATCAAGATAATTCACAATTCAGATGTGCCTTGAATTTCGCGAAAACAGTTTATAGGGCAGAGACTACGTGTGCTAAGTTAATTTATAAATAATAGAAAACGCTTGTGGAAGCTTTATCAATATCCGTTTCCAAAATACTCTTGATTAGTTTGAAATATCGTAAACGTAAGAGGGTTGGTACACTTTACCAGAATTGTACGCCCCAGCTATTCAGAAGCTATTGAACACGATGTTTTATTGGATTCTGATAATTCTCACAAATATACCACGTAATTAAAAAGCCAATCACTTATTAGAAATCTATTTAATTCTGACAATATGCTTCTCTACAACGGGTCCGGCTATTAAACTACACCTATTATAACTCCTCTTAATTTTCATGAAAATGAACGTCAGATAGGGGAAGCTGACTACACTTTAACCAAATTCTAGCTATAATTTCTCTTTATAATGTTATCGAAAACCAGTGAAGTATCTAAATGTAATAATGATTGGTGACTATATATAAAAATTCAACGCACTATATACAAATGATCAGTCAATACTCGTACCAAAGAGCGACCAACGTACGTATATATGGTATGATCACCGTCAATGATCTCTAAAAATAAAAATGCACTCTCGTGGCAAAGCTATCTACTATTGGTCCACTCGAACGAATATACATACCGGCTTTTTCGTTATATTTTGTTGCATCAATTCGTCGATTAAAATCTAAATTATAAAAATGCCAAAAATTAACAACACAACTCTCGCAGCCTATCACCCATAAATAAAAAAAGAAAACAACAAAATTATCTATTGTATCATCGTTCCGTATAACGAGGCATCAGCAGCCACACGCGTTCGGTCCAACCGCCTTCTCCTCATCTTCGCCTTCGCGAAGGAGGAGGAGGAGGAGGAGAGGGACAGCCTCTACGCGATCGATCGAGCGCGTCGATTTGCGGCGGCGGTGGCTGCTGCGGCGCTATATACGTATATATAGTATACATGTATGCATGTATATCTACACCTAGCGCACGCCGGTGGGTGCGGCACGTACGGGGGACACCGCACACACACACGGCGCTCGCGATAAGTGAGAGAGAGAGAGGCAATGCACTTTGAATTACCGTGTGATTTCTGCGGTCCAATATGGGCGCCGTGACTGACGTCATGAGCTGGCCTTGACCCTCCATGCCGTATCTGCTGCTCTGGAAGTTTATGAAGACAATTAGCGCGGTGCGCGGTGCACGCTCTCCTAGGTGTGTAGCTACACACACCTCGTCGCTGCAGCCTTCCGCTCGGCCTTATAATCTGATTAAACTCTGGCTGACTCTATCTCTCTTTCGGGGAAGAGGTGCTCTCATCTGTTTCTCTCTCGTCGTCGCTTGCGCGTTTGACCTCGATCGTTTTAATGACATTTCGAGATCGAGACCTTTTAAGTTTCTCGCCCTCTCTCTGTCGTCTTCCTATATACCGTTCGGCACGTGTCTTCTGTCAGTCTCTCTATACGCTCGCGAGGGGGTGAGAGAGAGAGAGAGAGAGATAGAGAAGGGTTGCACGTGCGCGACCCTGACCGCTGCAGGCAGCTCTCGCTAGGTATTTCTCTAATGATAAATTTCGCGCCCTCTTCGGCACGTTTCTTGTTGTTAGTGGGTATTTATTGGATCTATTCGTGTTTTACGTTATAGTGTAGTTACTGGTTTCAATATAGGAGAAACAAATTCTTGTTTATAATTATTTTTATTTTTATTTTGACAAAGATGAAGGGGGTAACCATTTGCAACGAAAACTTACATTTATATTGAAAAGTTTGTTGATTTATCACGATTGCGAAAAGTTTCATTAGAAGAAAATAGCGAGGTCACGCGCGCAGATACATCGCAAAAATAAAAGTTTCGATTTTTCCGCGCAGATATACGTACAAATGTGCTGCAGTTCTTTTACAAAAAAAAAAGAAGTTTTAATTGATCATCGATCAGCTATATTCGATTTCCAAAGAGATATTTACTCCAATTAGAGTGAACTCGTTAAGTAAAGATTGGAACTGAAGAGCAAATATTTATTTTGAAATCGAGCTCAGACTATTTGCCTTTGATAGATAGAAACTAATTCTACCCGACGAATTCTCTATATATATATGTATAAGTAAACTTTGGATATTTAAAACGATGCGAGTGCCAACTAGAAAATCAATAGTCAATTTATACAACTGTATTTTGTACGCATTCGTAGTTCTCGCAGCAGTTTTTTTTAATATTTAACTTAACAAAGGTTCAGCAGGAAACTTGTCAATGTAGACTAATTGGATTTACATATCTGAACAAATTGTACAATTCTGGCATCACGGATTTTTAATCAGCATCCTAACAAGACCAATTTCACTAGTACAAGATTAGAATGAGATAGAACTTTTGCAATGCCAGTAGTGTTACAGAGAGAAGTTTCGGTTTGATTACGGATTTTTCTTTCTATCTTTTTTTCTCTCGCTTTTCCTACGTGAGTGAGAGAGAACGAGAGCGCGAGAGAGAGCGAGAGAGGAGAGAGAGAGAGGACGTGCTTAAAATAGCCAGTAAGTGCGGTATGAAAACTTTGAAAGAAGATCAATTTAAAGTTTCCATAAGTGGCGGATTCTCAGTAGTTCCGAGAGTAATTTTGAAAAGTGCCCAGAAATTGATCGTACTTATTCAATTTTCCGTATTAGCCTCGTTAACCAGAGAAGTTCCGCAAGTCTTTTCCACCACTGCTTCGTGTTTATTTTAAATTTACGCCCCGGAGACTCGTATCCTTTGAAAATTAATTAATTTCGACAATTCTGGCTCTGTCGGCCAAAATTTCAGTTATTCGATATAGCGAGGTCTACTCCGATATCGAATTTTATTTAACGAATTTTCGAGGATACGAAGTGAATAGTTATTTTGAATTATGCACAATTACGTTATCGAAGTATTTATTAAAAGATCTTACTTTGCCACCGACGTATACAGGAGTCCAGTGGATCGGATGGTCGCGCTGGTATAGGACCATCGGCCGTGCCAAAACTTTGATGTATTCGAATACTTTGCTCTTGATCTCTTCCATCTTGGTTATTCTAGCGTAGTACCCTAAAAACCAATGACGAGGGATACTTTAGAGATGAGATAAATTTCTTTTTATAAATAATACGTGGTTTTACGCGAATAAAGTCATGAATAATTATTGAGATTTTTGTCAATATTTAATTAATGTGTTCTAACACATTTATCTGAAATTTAATTTGAATAATTTGAAAATTATTTATGAGTAAATGTCGAAGTTAGTTGAAGATGAAATTGAATTAATCATTTCAAGTTGAAATTATTTAAATGTAAGTGACAATTATAACACTTGTTAAAAATGTATTTGAAGTTAACGGAAATTTTACTATTGAAAAGTGTGCATCCGGCACTTAAATCTTTATCAATTATTCAAAGAAAGAGTATTGAATCTCCAATATCCATTAATTTTTTTTCCCTTCCTAATTATCGACGAATCTATTACGAATTTAATTGTTTAAGCTAAAGTTATCCAGCAGAATAAAGAACAAAAGTATCTCAAAAGTTCAAATAAGTATGTCAGAAACTTAAGTTGATTCATTCTTTTGCAAATCTATTTTAGTAGTAACTACAATAAATTACCAAAAATATATTATCTATATAAGTATTCACTCCCAAGAAATAACGTATAAATCTTGTTTAATTGTCTTCTTTTAGCTTGGATTCATAAAAGTTCATTGTAAATAAATAAACCCGTACTCATCCTACCCTCCCAGAGCTTTCTCCAGCTGCTACATTTAAAATTTCATTATTCATCCTATTCAATTTCCAATCCACAAAAGCTCAAGTTTCGTTTTCAAAGAAGAAGAATGTACAAGTACTAATAATGTTAGTTACTACAGCGTGATAGCACGTATGTGTAGAGACTGGAATAACCTTCCCACAGATCTCGCAACAATCCACAATATGTCTTGTTTCAAACACAAATCAAGGAGTTACATGCTCAACTATTAATTATTGATAAACTATCTTTACGCACGTTCCTATTTTGTTTTTGTACCCATCAAGTTTACTACTATCATAGTTGTAAGGACGTTTTCTAATCTGTTCTACTAATATGCCGCTCTGAGTGCACCCTGCTACTATATTATGCGATATGTATATTGTTATAATCTCATCACTTTTGTATACTGTGTTGGTTCAAAGACTTCTCGCCCATTTAAAACAATAAATAAATATAAATAAAAACACGAGCTCACCCTTGTTGGTGCACGACATCGTGTTAAGCTCCTGGCTGTCATCGCCGCCGACGAGGTAGGTGAAGATCCTCACAGGCATGTGTGGCGAGTTGTAATGTTTGACGAGATCTGTGGGCGGCGCTTCGGCACGCGAGGTCACCAGCATTATCATCTGGTTGCATTGGCTGCCCTGAGACGAGCGGTTGTACTTCTGCAGGATCTCGAAGGCTGTGCTCATCGCCGCCGAGATGTTGGACGGGGACTCGGCCTTCAGGTTGTTCATCGCCGTCTGTCGGGGCAAGAGTTATTTTCATGTCGGGTGAACGAAGCGATCAAGAAGAAGGTGCTGGTGTGGTGAATAAAGGATGGGGAGATTTGGAGTTAAGTCCTGGGATGGAATAGTAATGGTGGTAAATGGAAGGGCTATTAGGGAGGTTAAAGGTTAAATAGGAATGACGACTCTGTTTTAGGTGATGTGAGACGCGAAGGGAAGTGGGAAAAACGTATAATTACTTTTTCTCCCACTGCGATCGTGAAGTTAATTATATATTGGACAGGATGTCGATTGTAGAAGGTGCAATACGTCGTTAATAATTACTTTTGTCTTTCGTTATCCTTGAGTGACGTTAGTTATATTTCTGGTTAATAAAGTCATATGTCGATATTTTATGATTTGAACTACTTATTTTCACCGTCTAGTACTACATTTCCGGCAGTTTTCGTTTTATTCGTAGGTATTATGTTTGGTATATGCGACAGTTCTTGACGTATCGAAATTTTCAAGAAATTATTATAGCTGAAGCCAAAATAGTCTTATAAAATATTTACAGTTTCCTTTATCAATATTTCACTGATAAAGTCTAGTTTATAATTTGCCTGACCTTTTATTGTACAGTTAGATTCGTAGAAACCACAAAAATACTTCTTATAGTAACTTGTAATTTTGTGACGGATCACTTGAATGTTAGTTATATGTATATCGTAACTATTGGAAAGCTTTTGACGAGTATCAATTTTCTTACGACCAGAGAATATTCATTTATTTGAATAGCAAAACGTATCTATGGTATAAAATTCAACACCAAACTAAAACCAGTGCATTTGCTTTAACGTCTCAACCGTCACCACCCTCAATCGTACCTTCAGCTCTTTGACGTTCTCGGGTGACGCTACGAGCATACTCTCCCTGAAGCACATGACAATCTCCTCAGCGCTCTCGGCATAACGATAGACGTTGACGTAGTCGTTAGGTCCAAGGCTGTCGAGGATGGCATTGGTCGTGGCGATGACGAGGTTGCGCACCTTGCTGGACGAGAGGCTGGCACCGTCGACTAGGATCGCCACGTCCTTGGGCGAGGTCGCCGCGCCGACGAACCACTCCGAGAGCCGGAAGTCGTCGACGTCGCGCACGCGCGTCGGTCCGTTCTGCACTGGCGACGTGTCCACCGGCGGCCACGACATTGCTGGAGAGATGGAGAAGTTGAAATGAGTTAAGTGGGTGGTTTATAATGTGGAATTCGATAAGGTGTTAAATAAAATGATTACATATATAGTTAATGAAGTAGTTGATAATAAAGAGATGAAGAATTACTGATATTAACGTTTTAAACTAAATGAGAAAAAATAGTTTTTTGAGTGAGAGGGAACGTAATTTTCAAGGATGAAACTAACTTTTCAAGAGTTCTAAATCTAAAAGTAAGTTTAATTTTAAAAAGAAGCAAAAAAAAAAAGATTTCAGTAAAACGACGAACAATTCTGCCAACCTCTTTCCAAAAACTAAGAGATGAAAAAAAAGGAACTGTGGGTGCGTAGCTACTCTGCCAGTTCGCGTGTCACTTCGCGCCCTTTGATAAACTTTCCACTCGCCGGTCTTCTCGAAAGTATTAAACTCCTTAAAAATTCTTGCGTCTCCTTACACCGCTTTCGCGAACAGTTCAAAAGCCAGCAGTAGCCCCTCAATCGCGCTCTCCCCTTCCAACTTTCGTCAAAGCCCACGCACACCTCCAATATACAACCGCCTTATTTGCCGACAAAAGCTGGAAAAGCTCCTCCCGCCCCTATCAAACTCCTTACCTTAATAATAATTAAACACGCGACGTGGCGGCGGCTCTCCATTCACCGCGTCGTCGCGAAAACACGAACAACTCCGCGGAGGTAAAAAACAAAAAGCCGCAGCGAAGAAAATCTTGCCCCGTGAGAAGAAAGTGAAAACGGCAAGGAGGAAAGAATGAAAGAGAGAGGGAGAGTAGAAAAAGAAGGAGGAAAAGGAGCAGTATAAGGAGGGGGAGAGAGAGAGAGTAGCAGTACAAAAGCCTTACCGGGAAAGCGGCGCAAGAAGCCGGAAGTCGAGCCGAAGTACTGCCAGGAGAGCGTCGGGTCGCTCTCGTAATTGTTGACGAAGAGCGGGTCGAGGTACTCGCTCCATTGAAGGCCAGATGCGACGTCGAGCTCTTTTGTGGTGACGACGACGACGGCGGCGGCAGTGGTGGTGGTGAGAGGAAGCGAAATGGCAAAGAATAAAACACGTAAATAATGCATTTGAGAGAGCGAGACTTCGCGCGTGCTCACGCTGTCGTATAGTCGATGTGAATAAGCTGAAATATTGCTTTGATAGAGGTGGCTCTTTTTCGAACATTATATGATGTGTGTTTCTTTTTATGGTTGATGTATTGTTTCTTTTTTATGAGGTAAGCGGATAGCTTGTCTGTTGTTCTCTACATTTTTTAATACAAACATCTTATTTACTTTCTTATTGTGTGAACTGGAAAAAAATTGTTGGTATGTAGAAATAATATTTCAACTTATTCATGATAGCACTTTACTCATATCACATATAAGTACGTGTATTCTTTTTTTCTACTTGATAAATTGTTAAAATTAATCCACGTGATAGTACTAGGAATTGAAAATTGAATAATTAAATTTTTCATTGATAATAGCATTACACCGGTGGTAATATGGAAACATTTAATTACAGAAACAGCTGTGTTTATTTGAAATATTGGCAGACTTTATCAGATATTAATGCCGATGCATTAGCTTAAATAAAGCAAATCCATAAAACCACACGGAATGACAAAGTGCATCTCTGTAAAAGGTATTCAATTATGTATGTCCGACCCAATCCTGCCATTATCTACTTACAGTGATGCTTCGTTGCGTTATTTAACAGAATTTTCCATAATTATTTACATACAATTCGTCGAATATGCTGTATTATCTCAATAACGCGAAAACCACTTCGTTTGATATTTCTCTTGAATTAGTATAGACCCTCGCTTAAATAATTCGATTACCTTTTAATTCATGCGCTTTAGAGAATTTCATTCCAAAATTAATTAAATTTCACTCAAAATTGAGTAGTAAATTTGAAATTGGTATAAAAATAACTATTTAATACTGTACAACAAAACCACAAAATAAAACTATAACCTATTTTTCAAGGAATGTACACGTAGAGGGAAATTATTTTTTATTTAAATTCCACATCATACAGCGCGGTTTAATATTTACGCTACGGTGCATCTAGTATTCTCTTTCCCTCTATCCCACGTAAGTAGATATCACCCGAATATAGTCAGACATTTCTACCACCCAGCTAATCCCCACGTACATGTCCTAATTTCTAACCGTATCTTTTCACCTACTTTCCCTCAACTACAAAAAAAAACTACTCACCGGTATCCTTCAAGCCCTTGGGCATGAGTACAGCCGACAGGCTGAGGTTGACGGCCACATGGTCAAAGTGCCGGTTCGCCGTGAGGTACATCTCGCGCGAGCCCGCGGTCAGCTTGCCGTCGTCGCTGAACAGATTGATGCGGTGGCTCGCGTAGTACTTGGGCGGCGTGGCCGAGCCTCCGGAAGCACCTCCCGAGTCCCGCGACACCGACACCGCTGCCTGCTCCGCGTTCTCCATCAGTTTCTGCGGGCACATAGGCGAAGACGCTCGTTCATTAACCGGGAGAGAGAGAGAGGCCGTAGCGCGTTAATTACGCGAGAGAGGGGACGATAAATTGCGCGACGGGGTGTGTTATTCGTTCGCGAAGAAGGAGGAGAGTTTTTCGAGGAGGTGAGAGTGGAGATGAAGGGTTAATTAGGTGCTGATTAAATTATGATTTTTTAGAGGGATGGGTTGTTTAGGGGAGACGGGAGCGCTGTATAGGTGCTTCAGGAAATTAATTTTATTCATTGCACGAGTTTTTATTTCGTGATGAGTGCTTGGATGGATGACGAGTAGTGGTTTATTATATACGGTAATTGCAAGGTTTTTAAAAGGGGGTGTTTCAAGTGTTTCTTTCTAGAAGGGTTCTGGTATTTTCTATGGGCTTGAATGCATTTTTGTGTATTATTGCAATGATCAGACAAATGTAGAGCGATATTTAGAGTTATGGAAATATTCCGAAATGAAGGAGAATGTTGTAAGACGGATGACAATTTTTTTTTCTTTTTATTATTCTTATGACAATACCTGTAGAGATATTAATTAAAAATTATTGTTGAAAATTACTGTACCGCAACACGTAATATTTGTTTTAAATGCTGAAATACGTTTTAATTGGCTTTAAAGCTAATTAACTTTCGTAGAAATCGTTGCAATGCTGGTGTATATTTCATTTATTTCAATTAAATTAATAAAGAGAAAAACGATTACGCGAATCGAGCCATTTTAACAAACGTAAAAACGAAATAAATCGAAACCAGAAAACTATACTACAAAACTATACGCAATTATTGTTTAATTCGCGTCAGGACTACGTAACTGTCGGTAGCGCGTTCCTGCAACTTTACAAACGACCCCAATCAGCCCGATCGATATCCTAAAATATTTACAACAATATGCCACACGTCACTCGCTTCCCCGTTTTACAACAATTCAATAATCCAGCGCACGCTCGTGTTCCCATTTTCAACTGCGCTTATTAGTAAGTCCGAGTCTCTCTCTCTTTCCCACCCTCATACATATACATATCAAGCGCTGTGTTCGCCCGCGCATGTGTATATATATATATCAACGGTCTAAGGTCATTGTCCCCGCTTTTCCTAATCCTTGGCACGAACTCTACCCTTCTCTCTCTCTTCGCACGGTAGAGGCGCGCATCAACGCCTTTCCCGTGTTATTACGCGACTCTGCTTAATTAGGGCAATTTTCATTGCGCGTGTAAGAGATTTTTCGGCTCATAATGAGATTTTCTCGTTGCAAAAAGCTCCACCCGCGAGAGAGCGAGAGCATGCGAATTCGCGCATGACTTAATTCCGGATTCACGGCGGGTGAGGCGCGCTTTATCCCCCGCGCGCGCAGCTTTTGACAGTTTTAAAAATGACGGATTTTAATAAGTGGCTGATGTGCGCGAGGTATTTCGCGTGTATTAAATATATAATCGTTGCCGAAACATTGCGGGATTTTAATTTCGAATTTAAAAGTCGGACAAAGCGTCGGATGGCTTTGTGGTGGTAGGATTCGGGGTGACCTTACCATTACTGCGTTCATTTTGAAGTCCATCATGTTCTTCACTTCAGCTGCCATTTCTCGGACCAAGACTAGGCCGTCCTTTTTGTTGACCGTTATGACGTAATTTCGGTACCGCTGTAATTGAACAAAAATTAGCATTCATTATTATGATCGTATTTCGCGTGGTACATGTCAGTTCTGTGGTAACGGGAACAAGTGAGGTCAAAGTTAGATAGTTGAATATTTGAAAACTAAAGTATAGATAATTACTCTGACACTGTTTGTGGCAATGTTTGTTTAGAAAAAAGTAAGTAAGTTGCAAATAACGATCGCCTCATTGACCCCAATGAAATCTATTTCAAGCTACTGACACGTTTGAGACAAGTGAAGTACCGAACTATAACTGTTAATGGTGCTGTTAATATTCCCCAATATATTTACTTGGAAGCTATTCAAAATTGACGTTGAAAGGATGCCACTTACGAGAATTCAATTAGTTCTAAAAGCAGCGTAATTGCAACTCTGTTATACAAGTTAATTTGCGAGTAGTAGCTGTACTAATGGCAATAATTGCAAATTTCCTTCGTATTGTTACTAATTATTAACTACGTTCTATTCTGATTCAACTTCAATACTTATTTTGCATTTTCTACTTTATGCTAAACTATACTAACTCAACCTTCTTTTCCGAAGATATCACGATACAAAAAGCAGCGCAAGTATACGTAAATTTAATAATCTTGTAATTTCATCAGCCATATAAGCTTTATTCGTCGAATCGAAATTCGAGACATATCGAAATCGACTGTACGGTTTCATATTAATATGCATAGGAAAAAGCTGAACTTACCCTCTGTATCTCGCTCATCTTGGTTATGTGCCTGCCGAGCTCCCATAGGTCGACGCCGAACTTGAGCGCCCAATTTCTGACCCTGTAACAGAACGACAAAAAAAAATGCCATGAGAGAGTATCCACATCAATACCAGACAAATATTCAACGGAATTTCGAAATTATGAAAATTAAACTCGGCTCGTCTCTGTCTCCCCGCACGTATACGCGTAACCGCGTGTATATAGGGAGAGGGAGAGAGAGAGAGAGTGGCGACCCAGATCGAACTTTTAGTTTGTCCTGAATTGCGTCTGAATAGCGGCGACGCGCGTTTAACGCGCAACAAACGTGCTACGTTCGCTACGCTTGCGACCCATTTACGGAAAACTCCTTGACAATTGCAAACGGCGGAATAAAAATATCCTTTCCCTCCCCGCCTGTTATGCGTGTTGCGTCGACAATCGAAATTTGCATTATCTTCAATATTATCCCGCACGGCTGTATACGTGCGCGTATGCGAGTGTTTTGAAGATAAATAAACAGGGAGAGAGGGACAATTGTTTCGTTTTGTTTTACGTTGTCCTTTTTTTTCGTCGGGAGCTTTTTTTGCGACGTGAATCGTGCTGTCGAGTAATTTAATTGTTCTTGGAGGAGGAGCTTTGGCGCGAGAGCGTTTGAAGATAAAAAAGCTGCGCGGCTGGTTATTCTTTGAAAGGCGGAATCAAGGACACATGTTCGTCTCGGCTCGAAATGGTTATAATTATTATTGACATTTGCTCTATTTTTGTGCTGGAGCTGGTCCGTTTTAAAAATTGTAGTAAATTGATGTGAACGAAAATAGCTTTAAAATCGTATTTTTCACTACCCGGCTTATCGAACGATCGTATTTTTAACTTCAGGGCACCGCACGCAGCTGGCACTTTCACGGGGGCGGCAATTTGGATATCAGAATGACATTTTTTATCTCAAAGTATTCTTATCTTTGTAATAACCAACTTACTTTAAAAATACTGATTTTTTGCTAACCATTATAATGTATATATATATCCAAATGATTTTTAATAAATCAGATTAGAATAATTAATTAAAAACATACAACTTTTATATCTCAAGGATATACCGGTTTTTAATCATATAAAACAACTTTTGAATAAATTAATCAAAAATAGTGAAATAAACATTTATATCTATTCATGATTTTGATATAAAGTACATATTTCAGGGTTGCAACTAGCTATTGTTGAAAAAATGGAGGAAAAGAGGAAAAATATCACGAAAAAATGAAAGGATTACATGATAATTTTATTTAATAAATCTCATTATTGGGAACACGGATAAAAATTTTACACATTTTTATTCATTATGAATAAACAATCATTTGAAAAAGTCTGAAATACAATTAGCTGGGTGACACGTGGTCCACATAAAAAATGAGTTACGTGGATGTACGGCGATAAACCAGTCGATTATTTAAAAAATTCTTAAACCCAAACAGCCGGATGACAAAAGGCTTACGCGAAAATAGGGAGATGTGCAGACGTGCGACAGTAAGCGAGTCAATTATTTAAATAATTTTCAACTCCATATTTCTGAATATATTTCTAAATTTTCAAATAATCGACTCGCTTACTGTCGCACGTCTGCGCAACTCCTTTCTTTTGCGATGGCATCGCATTCTCAATTATTTTTTCTGCTCAGCAATATGGCAGCACCCTCATACATCTGCTTTTTAATATAGGAGGATTGGATTGGATTCCTGGTCATGGAATTCCATACCATACTATCATAATACCATACTATCCCTGGCTAATGGTATTGTTATTCGATTTATTTATCTATAAATTTGTTTACATAATTAAAAATGTATATAAATCTTTAAACGTGTATAGATCTTTAAAAAATAATTATTTTGTTATTCATGAATCCTATAATAACTGCTGTATATAGTTTAATAATAATTCGTAATTTATGAAAAAAATTTGACATTATAGGACAAGGAGCATCAAATTCATGATTGCACACGGGCGCACATTGGTCAAGCCGCGGCCCTGTATAACTTAGGCGGCCAATCTTATTAAGTTAGAGGCTTACAGTTAAACTGACATTTAAATACACTCACTCGACTTGACGTATGAATCCGTTATACAATGTATCACGTTTTGTGCCTCTCATTACCTTTTTTTTTTTTTTTTTTTGCTGTGCACTACATCAGACAAAATATAATATTAAACTCATATATGCAATCGCCATATTTAAAATGAATAGATAAGCTAACTAATTGTGTCAAATGCTAATGTTTTTGTACAATATATTTAAATTTACACTGTTATTTAATAAAATAATCCACTAGTATTTACAACATGAATCAATTGTGTGTGATTTTACTTATCTTTAAACCGTTGAAATTGAAATATTAGTTATTATGGGATGAAGTGACTAAAGTAATCTTGTGTAAACAGGATTTAAAGGTTTAAAAGGCAAACTATACTTTCAACTCTTTAAATCTCATAAGCCTTTAGTTAGCTGCCGGGAATTGAAAGCCAATTATGAGATACTTTTCCACTGTTATCGGCGTATAACTGGATATGAACGCGACGTATTAATATGTATCTATAAAAACTGCAATATAAATGTCCAAAGCAAATTAATGAAAATAGAAAAAACGATAATAAATTCATAAAAATACACAATAACAATTTAGCTTAAAAATAAAACTAGGGCTGTACGAGAGCGAGAAGATACAATATTTCTGTAATTATTGTCTCGCTCTTGCAAAATTCTTGAAAATTTCTCCCTTGGTTTGGTCATTTCAGTCAATATGAAAAGTATTATTGTGTTGTCTTGAAATTATTGATCATATTGGAGTTATGCAGACATGAGACAAAAAGCGAGTCGATTGTTTAAAAAATTAGAGGTTCACGTAGAAGAGGAAGGCACGCAGACGTAAAATTTTAGGTTTTTTAAATAATTGACTTGTTCACTGTCGCAGCTCCCTCTTTTTGCAATGACCTCAGACCCCCCGGGTATTTGGGATTCATGCCTTTTTAAATATCCTTAAATTTAAGAAACTTTCAAGTTACAAATGTTACTAAATTTTAAGAATAATATAATATACAAATACATTAAGTTTAATACAAAAATATTTAAATTTCGAATGTAATAGAAGTTTAAGAGCTTTGTATTGAAATTGAATACCGATACAAGAAAACGAATTAATATAAAAGTATATGCCAGTTTTTAGTAAAATTATAATCAACATTTAAGTTATGTATGCATATGAAATTTAAAAACAACGTAACTAAAGTAATTTCATACGAAATATATCAAGTTTAATATAACATGCAATTGAAATTAACATATAATCTAAATGAATATTAGGTATGTAACTGAAATTGTATGACAATGTAATTAGAATAATGTAAAAATACATTAAGTTTCATACATAAAAATGTTTTTAGATTAAAAAACTACTAAGTTACAAATTTACTGAATTTTAAGAATATTGTAACTGAAGGTAATTTGATATACAAATACACTAGGTTTAATACAAAAACAATAAAATTTCGGTACAAGTATTGTTACGTGTGGATACACGTACGAATATGAAAGAACGAAGTAAGCAAGGCGTCCGATTACAATATAACGCCGATTAG
>UXGD01004678.1:0-16416 GCA_900474315.1 Torymus auratus | reverse complement strand
CTATTGACGAGATGTGTGCCGCACTCCTATATCCCCTCGGGCCAACTTAGGTACGTGCGGCTACAGGGAGGGGTGCGCCGCCTAGCGGCAACACGCGAACTATAGTTCCGGCTATAGGCTCCGGCCGGCAGCACATATATGGCGAGAAAAATCAAATTTCAAATTTGGGATTTATTTATAATTGTACCAAAATGTTATTGTTTTATTTTTACTTTTTTAATAATTTACTCTCTTACTGTCACATGTCTGTGTAACTCCCTTTCCACGGGCCTCACGTCCGTAGGCTATTTAGGCTCAAGAATTTTTCAAATAATCGACTTGATTGCAGTTGCACATCTGCGTGACTTCCTCTTCTACATTGACCTCGCGTCCCTCGGACTATTTGGGCTTAAGACTTTTTTAAATAGTTAACTCACTTTCTGTTTCGCGACTGCGTGCCTTCCTCTTCTACGTGGACCTCGCGTGCTCCGAATATTTAGGTTTATGACTTTTATATAATCGACTTGCTTTTTGTCGCACGTCTGCGTAATTCCATTTTCTTCGTGGACCTCGCGTTTCCCGTGTATTTGGGTTTCAGACATTTTCTAATGATTGACTCGCTTACTGTCGCACCTCTGCGTAACTCCAATAAGGTCAAGAATTTCAAGACAAGACAATAATACTTTTCATATTGACGGAAAGGACTAAGACATGAGAGAAATTTTCAAAAATTTACAAGAGCGATACAATAATTACAGAAATATTGTATTGTCTTGCTCTCGTGCAGTCCTAATCTCAACCATACTGAAGTGTTTTGATCCAAACAGGTACATCATCACCTGTCACATCAGACGCCGGTTCAAATCTGCAGATATGATTGATACAGCAGGTTTGTATACAAATAATTCGCGATAAACGACACGGAACGCGCGAATACAAATGATTCATTCGTGCCGCAGCTTTATTCACATCTATTCGGCGTAGATTAACCTGGTTAACATATAGCGCGTGCATTCATTTACCACAAGAAACGCTTTTCATAGCAACAATGCAAATGATTGACAAAAAATTGCCCACGGTTTATCCACATAGCACACGCGGAGAAATGCTTCATTTCCAAAGCCATTAAATAAAAATTGTTTTTAATCGTTCGTTTAACTAACGACGCGTACGCGGAGCTGCCCTCCCCCCGCCCCATAAAAACGCACATTTTATCGGCCTACAAATCCAGACCGTCTGCCTCGCTCGCCGTGGCGTTTACAAGCAATAAACGCTCCTTATATTCTACAAAATCTACTCGAAAACTCCTCGCGCAACTACTCGCTCTCTCCTTCTTGCCCTATGCACAGGAAGCGCTTGCTCTCTCTCTCGGCTCTACGCTCGCGGCATCGCGCGATCCTCCTCCTCCTCTGAGCCCTTTATGCTCCCTCTTGCGCGCACACATATACTACACACAGACACACAGAGAGGCCATCCTACGAGGGCAAAAAGGAGAAAAGTCACGTTCTTTCGTCAAGGTCGACCGGTGGCTCTGCCGCTTGCGCGCGAGCAAGCAACCGAGGAGCAAGCGAGGAGCTGCGCTCGCGTTTTACCGCTCGGCGCCCGTAATCGGCTCTCTCTCTCTCTTTGCAGCGCTCGCGTATAGTTGCGTTATCTCTCTCGCTCTCGCTCCGCTTGCAGCGCAATTATCGGCGCGCACTCGCGTGTATACGTAATGTATAACGCGTTTTGTGCAGCGAAGAGTGAGAGAGAGGGAGGGAGGGAGTATAGTGGTCTTTTATCCACTTGTCGTCCTGTCTCTTCCGACTGTCGGAGTTATAGGAGAGGAGAGAGAGAGGAGAGATATCTATGGGAGGCTGGCTATATGTATGTGTGTGGGGAGAGTATACGTGCGTGGCGCCTTATATGGTGGGAGGGACGCGTGCGGAGGAGCCGATGAACTCTCGAATTTTCTGGAAATTTCCTGTGTCGGGGCGATCGGCTGTGCAAAATTTTCCAGTTGGGGGTGTTTTTAAAGAACAAGGAGATTGGTATGTAAGGGTGGTATTTGTCGAAAGGTATTGCAAATAAAAGTTATGGTTATTTTAGTTTTGAGTGTATGTTGTACTCGACACTGGTTGAAATTCTGTATTTCTGATGTAAAGCGTCCATTGTTTTCATTAAATAATTTTACTATCTTCTGTAAGAAGCTTTTTATGGGTTTTAGTAATTTCTTTTATATTATTGGCAACATATGAAAACTTGTTGAGAAACGTGTTTTACAATTTAAGAAAATATCAAAATTTTATTTTCGGAAAGAAATATAAGAGCCTATTAATTGTTTGAATTATGAATAAACGGAATTTAATTTAATAATAAAAATATGGAATAACTGATTTGAATTTTATATAATCCAGTAAAAACTTTGAAATACTTGTACCTTTACTCTTTAATCAAATTATGGTATAATGTTTACGATGTCACATGTTTATTGAAAAGATGATCAATATCAATCAAATTTCTTGTATTTGTATTGTATTATTATTTATTAAAACAAATAAACTAAATACAATAACTTTAACAAATGTTCATCAAACAATAATAAGATTGTTCTGAAATCCTATCAGTTATAATTAGTCGTAAAATAATTCGACAAATACTAACTAACAAAAATTCTTCCCATCCACGAACAATCCTCATAAGAAACATTACGGAACCCCTACTATACTTTACCCAACCTTACCCTCCTCCACCTTAAAATTTCATCATCCACAAATCTCGTCAGTTCGCAACTCCTCCTCATCGCCGAATTAAAAAACCCATAATAGCCATAACCAAGCCAACCTCCTCCCTCGCGTCGGCGCACTGTTGCAACTATCCACCTGCAACAACGTTGCCATGTATACTCTCCCCTCGCTTGCTTGCTTGTGCGCAGGTGAGTGAGGAAACTGCCGACACAATGCCATCATAATCCACGGGATGATCATCGTCGTGCGCGCGCGCGAGCGCTGATCACTGGCATTTTCGCGCGAGAGCTGATTAAATTGCGGCGGCGGCGGCGTGTGTACCGGGAAACGCCTGCGCGTGTGTACGCGGAAAATTGCGGACAATCTTTCCGCGCGCGCGCGATTTCTTGCGTTCGTTAGTTAATTGCAAGCGGAATAACTCGGGCTCTCTCTCTCTATCCTCGTGTGAATTCTTTTCTCTTGTGTGCCATGAATATAACGTTTGATAGCGAATCTCTGTGGGGGTGGGAGTTGCGTCAGAGCTCTAAATGTATATGCGTAATTGGGCATTGAAGTTTGAAGTTTGTTTTGGTCTGGTTGATCCTGTATGAAGTAATTCAGTTAATGTAAGGAAATACAGAGTTGAGCAAAAAAGTGTGAAAAGCAATGTTGTTATACTTTGCTATAAAAGAAAGATTTCGTGATGAATGTATAGTACCATATTATATACCTAATACCTACCCACCACATACCATTAGTAATAAGACTTTTTGTAAATAAATTTTCTTGTATGGTATATGTGTTTACTAAATCTGAGTAATTTGTAATCTAATCATTGTTTTATAATATCTCAAACGACCCTTGTTTCCATTAACCTAATCACTTATCTAGAAATCTGAAAAACGATTCCATTTCACCATCCACCAACCACCGATCGCACTCGCGATAATACCGATATCAGCCAAAGCTTCATCCTCCCCACACACTTAAAAAAATCTCATCCACGCCGCGATCGTTATAACTTATCAACCGAAAACCACAAGCAAATACCCGAAATAAATCAGGGCCCCATTAGGTCCCTTCCAGCATTCTTCTCCCACCAATATCCTCGTCTCGACGGAATGCTCTCTTCGTCGGGCCAAATATTTGCAGACATCCAATACACATATCGGGGAGCAGGGGTGCGGCTGCGCTGTAGACACAAACATCAGAGGGAGAGAGAGGGGCCCGCTCTGATAAAAGTGTCCCTTCGGGGTCTGATGACGCGCGCGCGCAAGGGTGGGGGTAAGCCCCCGAAAGAGAAAGCCAGGCAGGTATATATAGGGAGTGTCGTTTAGCCGGAAAAGCGTTGATGATCGTTATTTTCGGTTGGAGGAAATGGAGGGTACATTGTCAGTTCCGTGTCATTGTATTGTGAGTTTTTGAATTTTGGGGATTCGTTGAAAGGTTTCGTGTTTGGAATATTTCGGTACGGAAGTTCGTTATTAGTTGAAGATTGGTGTGCGGTGGGAAGTAAGAAGATGTTGTAGTTGTACGTCTTGCGAAAGTTAAATTTGTTTTTCTTTCAAAAGCCTTAACATTATTTGAACAACAAAAACATTTTCAAAAATCGTTATTTTTTAATAAAAGATGGTTTTGCTATTTATCAAAATAGTTTTGATTTAAAAAATAAATTGATTAATTTTTCGTAAAACTATAAATTATTTTTATTTTTCATGTAAGAAGAGAGAAAAAATTTAAATACAGGTCTTTAGAGCTATGCTATATAGATATGCACATTAACGCCAATACTTATGTAAAATTCCAATTTGTATATTTAGCATCGAAACGATTACTCTAACGAGAACTCTCTCTTTACTAATCTATCATTAATATTCTCATCGATAACAGAACGTTACTTCAGAACGACGCAAAAAGAAATAAAAAATTTGATTACAAGGCTGAGACAAAACAGTCCGCGCGATTTTTATCCTTGATAAGCCGGAAAGAAAGAGTTTATTCTAATGAATTCTAATAGGAATCCAGTTAATCAGAGTTCAAGGACGAATATCCACACCCCGCTTACCATCACATTCGCACACTATATACATTCGTGTGCGAATTTTTCGGCCTTTGACGAATTAGCATGCGCGGGTATCTCTCGTGATCCTTTCAAGAATGCGATTGTCAAGATTAAATTTCGCTTATGCCGACGCTTCGCTATATTGGAAAGTCCCAAACATTCGTTTGCAAAATAATACTTTTGCTCTACACCGCTATATATTTCGTTAGTTCAGCTTCGCAGCTTGTATAGTTTGGCAAGAATGCCGCACAGAAATTTAACTAGCACCTGCTTCAGGCGCGTAAACTAAGGTTTTTACTTACCCAGAATTTACGTAAAAAGCCACACACATATATTCCGATACAAATTATTGAAACTTTAACGACGACGACACAGCTGCTCTTATACGCATTCCTTTCCAGTCAACCACTCTTCCTTTTTCCCCGCCCCCAAACTCCCCCCGACTTTTATTACACAAACATAGAGAATATTTCCCTCGCGCTGCATGCGTCCCAATATCACTACCACTCGCGCTTTGCATTCCATCCTCTCTCTCGCTCTTCCTCGCGTAGGCGTCAACGCAAAACGCACAAATCGAAGCGTATATAGTCTCTGCGCGCACGTACGCAAATGTATCCTTGTGTGTGTGTAGGTATATATACACCTACACGCGAAGAGGGAGAGAGAGATAGACGGACACGTATACATGTACGTATAGTACACGCTGGGCGAGAGAAGAGAGGTGTATTAAAGCCGACGGCCTTGGGTTACAACCCCGGCAGATGGTCGCCGGCCGGCCGAGCGTAGGCCAGCGCACTTATCGCGCTTCGCGAGAGTAAGAGAGAGAGAGGAGAGAGAACGTTGGTTATAATCGAGCTAATCTCGCGTGTGTGTGTACGCGAGAGCGCGAGGTGTTTTCTCCGCCGCGCAAGGAGCGAGCGAGACGAGAGTTCCGTGGAAATTGAAATTCGACCGGGCGCTGATCGACGATGGGCCGAGGATGAATGCGAGAGGTGTTGGGTTGCGGAAAAATCCACGACGTATTGTTGTACATAGGCTGCGGGGGTGGCTCGAGTCGAGGATGTCTTGTGTTTAAAATGGCATTTGTCACTTTTTTTGTGCTGCGGTGCAAAGAGTCGACGTTGGTCGTGGAAGGAAAGGTTGAGATTTATTATTTGAGTGAAATACATATAGGAGGGAATCGAGGATGATGTTTTTCGCGGTACTCGTTGACACGTCGATTTATGTGATTTTTCGTAGGCTTAAATTTATTTATGTGTGTAGGAAACAGTCTATGAACAGAGAGATGGTATATTATAGGGAAATATACATAATAATTTAAAATAATAAAATATATATCATTAGAATTAAAACGTAATCTCGTTGGAATCTGACATCAAACTTGTAACGCTTCCTGAGTCTGCGCGAAAACAATGAGCAATTACCGAGGTATATTTTCCATACGAAATTTGCATGTAACGACAGGATCGTTACTCCAAACGTTATGTTACCTCTCTTTTTTTATCCAATCTATATACATTCTATCCCTCAATGCTAAATCATCCCAATATATCATCACTCTCCCATTGCTACAGTAACTCGCCACAACACATCTTCGCACTTTCCAACAACAATTGATGCCTCTCTCTACCCATATACACCCATCCATTCTAAAAATACCTTCGCTATATACAACCCCCCCCCCCATCTGTAATGGAAAATTTTGCACTTGCGCGCAGAATTTTTCGCTCGTCATCAGCGCGTACGATTATAATTCACTTTACTTATATACACCCCGGCGAATGTTTTCGCGATTGAAACAGTAAAAAGTCGTTATTAATAAGAAGACAAAGAAGCGCACGTATATATACGCGCGCGCCAGTCATCGTGCGCGAAGCGCCTTTGGCAGTGAAGATTTAATTACATCGATATCCCGCGGGAGAGAGAGAGAGACTTTGCTGTGTGTGTATATGCCTAGGCGTGGATATATAGATAAAAGGTCGCGATGGCCAGGCGTGCGGCAGGTCAATAAACTTGCCATGCCGGCCGGTGTATAATATAATACGTTATACGCCGCGCGTCTATTTATCTCCGCGCGCGCGCGAGTAGAAAAACGCGCGCCCGCGCGCTTTAATCTTTTTTCGGACACGCGCCGTGGCGGCGTAGCAGTTATAATGGCGGATGATGGGAGAGATGGCCTGGACTATTTTTTGGCAACTCACGTATATGTGAGGGATTATAGTTTAAGCCCATTTTTATGGATCGTAAAGGAGAAGCTATATCGGAATGTTCGGTGGTTGAGGCGGGTTACGCGAAAAAAATATAATGTCCGAAAGGTTTTATGGATTTGTATAATATTCAAATGGGCTTGTAAACCTGTTGACATGGCTCTTTATGCCTGATCTAATGCCCGTAAGAATTAAAAAATGTGCAGTTATATCGTTTATACTGTTGCTCAAATGTATTTTATCGAGGGGTTCCATCGAGACGGTTAGAGATTTATTGGGTTCAAGATGATCGTTTTCTTATTTGCGTTGGTTTTTTTTTTATTGGAGAGACGAAGCGAAACTTTCAGCGTTCATATTATACACGCGTAAGCTGTTATTTGCGAAAATGCTGTCAAAATTTCTCACCCCTGACGTGGCTATAATTTTCATCACGCGAAAACCTTGACTTTATCTTAAAAGCCGCGTCGATCCGTATACGGATAGGTGAAATGAATTATCATATACGCGTGCGGGGTGAGGCTGTAATTTATGAATAAGCCCACAAATAAATATAGAAGCACAGAATATATATACATATAGGCGAGAGAGAGAGATGCAATTATACCATTAAGTCCATATAATCAACTTACCCTCAATGACATCGAAATTGCAAGAAAATGCAAGCGTTTATAAAGCGGTAATCAATAATGCTCGCATATGAACGTGTAATTTGTAAGTGTCTATAGCCGCACGCACGAGAAAATATCGTTCCTTTTTGCGTATATAGAAGCGGCGAAGGTACGTCGATTTTTTCCTGCAGTGGGAAATCTAGACTCGTGGAAGACGAGGCAGAAAAGGAGGACGACGAGGTGCGGAGAGGAGAGTGAAGTACAGGACGAAGTGCAGCGCACGCCGGTATATAGAGGAAAGAAAAAGGAGAAAGGGGAAAAAAGCGAAATGCGGTACGACTACGGCGTGGCGAGAGCGTAAGAAATGAAGGTGGAAAAAACGAATGGAAAAAGGGCTATACATGATTCTTAACAAGAAACGCTGAAAACGTCTCTGATTGTATGCAATTTACTCCTCCGCGAGGAATCTCGCTTTCTGGAAATTAATTTATTCGCGCGCCCGCGTCGAAATATGCTGTATTTTTTTTTATTTCGCCGAGTTATATTTCGAAGTGTAAGGCGAAAACATTTGAAGTCAAATGTTTACGGCTGGTAAAACAAACTAAGCGTTTTTATAGCGTCTTTAAGCGCGCGTCTCGTTGTGTGGCGACAGTGTGTTTTGGAAGATGAGCTTCATAAGATTTTCCTGTGATGGCATTCGCATAAAAACGCGCCGTAAAAAATTTTCAAAGAATATAGTTTCCGAGGGGTTCTCCTCCATTATCGTCTTAAGTTACTTTCTTGAAAATCGGTAAATCTGCATCGCCCAAGCGGCTTATAATACTCGATAAAGATCGCTATTTATCGGATTTAGGCTCTGGGCAAAGTTACTGACTTACTTATATCTCGCGAAAATCTTTTGTCAATGTCAAGATGCGTCAGCGTTATATCCCTCTTATCTGCGCACAAAGTCAAATCATGTAATTAGTAATCCGCGCGAAAACTGGTATCGCTGAGAACAAATTGCTGCGGAAAACAAATCAGTACTTATATATATAAACATATACATATAATGTAATTACATATATATTCCCAGATTAATAGCGCATAAACTCGTGTTTTTTATATAATAAATTTACACCGCGAGATTTGTTATTTTAACCGTAATTAGATTTCCAGCCGAAGTGTAATGGATATGAATTAGCATTTCGAAAATCGGATAACCGATTTTACGAGATAATCATTTAAGAGCATTAAGAGGAATAAAACTATATACACGCGCGGTGCAGACGTTAATAAAGCGATGGCTACGCGCTCGCGTACAGTGGTAATGTTTACTTACAAACGCGTAATCTGTAAGCGCGTATACCTATGTGTGTGCACGCGCGTACGCGCAGAACCATGGAAAATCGCTTCCTCCTCTCTCGGCTTCTCCTAAAAAGGCCAGAATCGAGTTTTTCGTATAGCCGCGCGCGCGCGCAGCGGAGAGCCGCCGTAGGTAGAAAATCTGGTTTAGAAGACGAACGCGGAAATGTCAAAGTCAAAGGCTGCATAAAGTACAGGCCGACGACGGCGAGTAAACAGTTTGCCGCAGCTTATATATACCTATACGCGCTAGCTAGAGCGCATTAGACCATTAAAAGCGTATTATAATGAAAGTTTCGCGCGCGCGCGAGGAGCATATGTATATATAGAGGGAGGGAATAATTTTGCCGGGCACGAAATAATTTCTAAATTCTATAGCGCGGTGGCCTTAAACTGTATACGTAATTATTGTGGAAGCTCGTGTCGGGTGAATCCGCGAGCCGATCGGTCGTCGTAAAAATGGCAGAAAAGGCGCGCGAGCTACTCATTCACTCTCTAAATTTTCTTACGGTGAGAGAGAGAGAGGAGGAGGTGGTCTATTATAGAGATAATTTTCACTTGTTTAGATAGTGAAAGGACTGAAAGGTTAGTTGTAAAGATGCGGCGAAATTTTCGTTAATTAAGGTTTAATGCGTCGGACGGTGCAACATTTTAGAGTTTCTGCTGGATTATGTTATTAAGTGCCGAGTTTAGAGGCATCGGCGCACTTTAATTCGTATAATTAAGTGATATTATAGCTTGTTGATATAAGTTTATTAATCGTTAGGCCTGCAGTAAATAAATCTTGGATGTTCTTAATTGAAAAATCAAATAAGTTTAGAAGTCAGGTTTAAATATACCTGTGGAGATTGCAAATGATTACAACTTTATCAATTTAACACATAGAACTCTCTGATTTTTTTTCTCATTTGCTATCAAATTTTTATTAAAATTATAACTTTATGATATACTTCAATTTTCAGTCTAAAATATTACTACGCGAGTAAATTTTATTGTATTTCAATGTTTTGCGAGAAAAAGGGTTACATTTTTTAAATGATTATATAGATCGAATGGCTAATTCTTTGCTATACATATTTATCAATATACAAAACCATGTTATACCCGCGCCTCCAAATGAAATCTCACAGGTCGTTATACTGTTTTCCTCCCAACATATAAAATTCTCCCATAAGCAAACAATCAAACGAAAGAATCGGCATTTTTCCTCCACAATCCCCGACTCGCGCACCACGAGACATATCCACACGTATATACACACTGCACCACCGCGTTCCTCTTCCCCCTCATCTTCTCTCTTTCTCTCTCTCCTATATACCCGCACCACTGGGAAATCTAATCCCCCTCTACGCGGGCACCGAAGTCGAAGCAAAGTCCAGCGCGCGCGCAATAGCGCAAAAGAAGAAGAAGAAGAGGAGGCAGAGGAGAAGAAGAACCAAGACCGCGACGATGACGACGAGGAGGCGAACGAAGAGCGAGCTAGCTAGCGAGAGAGAGAGAGAGGGCTAATAAGAAGCAACGAGGCGAGCGAGCGAGGCAGAGGCGACTTTGCGGTCGTTTGCCTTGGCGGCGGCAGCAGGAGCATCGAGTCGCCTTTGCCCAGCGTCCGAAGAAAGAGGTGTACGAAGAGAGGGAGAGAGGGAAGAGCCGAACCCGATCCCGATTCCAGTCCGCGGCCGGTTTCCGGCGCGTGCATTCCTTCGAGAGAGCCCCAGCACACACATAGGAGCGAGCACAGCGAGCCGATCGCCGATCTTCGGCCGGCTCCGCCGAGCGCGAGGTTGTTCACTGCGCGCCGGCAAGCTAAGCGAGAGATTGTGTGTGTATGTGTGTGGCTTCGAGCGTTATGCCGGGTTTACGATGGATGCGAATTTGTAAGGCGGTGTGCTGATGCTGAGCTTTGAGGACGAGTGCGCAGGTAGAGAGAGAAGGGTTATTGGGCGACCGAGATTTTTCGCGGAGATGGGTCAAGCGGTTAGTCGTCGGGGGGTGGGGGGAAGTGCGTTTGGAGTTCGAGGAGTAATTAGCGGCGATTGAGGGTGTTGCCACGTTGGTTTGTTTATTGCAGTCGTAGGATGAATTAAATTTTATTGTGAAATTGATAATATGTAATAGTTGAGGAATTTGGATGAATAGTAAAAATACTGGTTGTTGATTTATGTTGTGTATAGTCAACGGTTGCTTAGCAAGGGATATTGTTGAAAGATTAAGTAAATAATAACGGACAAGGGATTACGGTGTCTAGAGCGAGCCCCGAAGAAAGATGTATAGCAATGTTTTTTTCTGCGGTCATCCATCTATTACGTAACCTAATACGGTGAATAAAAGGATAAAGGATTCTGTCACTCATCTGTTGCACGCGGGGAGGAGTCGAGGAGAAAAGCAAGGTTGCGTAATTTTTTTCTCGACCGTTCATTAGTCGCTTTTGGTAATATTATCCTATGCGCGCACGTGAAAAATGGATTGTCCTCTAAAGACTCGAATATAATAATTGATAGGAATGTTTTTGATTTTTTGTATATACGTATATATGTAATTAATTATTAAAATTATTGTTATATTTTATTTATTATTAATATAACAACATATAGGATTTCAAGGAAGCATGAGTGTACATATACATTTTAATTTTAGCAGATGACGATATGGGTAACACGAAGTCGTATTTAAATAACATGTGTAGTTAATTCATTTGGCAATTCAATGGCAGTAAAAGTGACGCTTAAGGAGCTATTGAAGGCGCAAGAATTGAGATGATGACGGTGATTGAATGGCGGAGAAATTTCTAATTGGAGTATTGAATCGACGACTAGAAGGCGGGAAGTTTGTTCTATGTTATTTAATACAACACGTTGCGTAATACAAAAAGTAAATCACAATAATATCGTAAAAAGTAAAAAAAAAGAAACATTATCTCTATATTAATATAACTTACGCTCATATATAAGAATTTATATTTATTTCCGCTTTATTATAGAACCGCACACCAACCACCTTCATTAGAAGAAAATTTATTATCACCGATTCTCAAAAGTGTTTATCCGTTCCTAAAATTGCACCTGTCGTCCTTGATAAGCGCAACTATAATCATTAAGGAATGCAATAATTTGTCGGCGTATCCCAGCCGCCGCGTGTAATTTGCTCACAATATATCCCTCTCCTTTTTGATTCTTTTCTCCTCGCACTTACCATACCGCACTACTCGATTTCTCAAAATCGCCTCGATTTTTACCACCAATCACGCGAAAATGTCCACTCCAAGTTCTTATCTCCTCCACATCCGCTACAACGTTATCTTCCCCCCTCTCCCCTTAAAAAATTTAAAGGACCTCCCATGACGGACGCAAATTCAAAAGCGACGACAGTCCTCTCGCCGCTCGTCATCATCCCCGTAAACCTATATCTCTATACCTGCGCGCCTCATGGCTAGTATAGCTCTCCGCTCAGGTGGAGACGGCACCTTTACCTAGGCGCTCGCTCGCTCACGGCTCCCTCCCCCGCTCTCCTTCTCTTTCTTTCGCGCGGGCGCTCTGCGGCTGCAGCACGCACACGGAGAGAGAGAGAGAGAGAGAGAGAGAGAGAATAAGCCGAAGGCCCACGAGAGAGAGCGCGAGAAAGAGAGAAAGAGAGTCTCCAAGACACACGGCCACGGCGGAGCGCCTCAGTCGCGCATCGGCGCTTGCCCCGAGCGGCAGCGGCTCTTCGCGAGACCGGTTGCACGCGCGTGTCTTTATTATTTTTTTCTCTCTCTCTCTTTACCTATATACACCTATATAGGTACTGTAATATATCGTTGAGAGTTACATCCGATTTTTCATATCGCCGTTGTTGTTGTTGTTACCCGCGCTCACGCGGATGTGTGTGGGTGTGTATATATATACACACGTGTACATATAAGAGGGATTTACACGTCACATAGGTGCGCGCTAATGTACTTGGATCCACGCATAATATATAGGTACACGTATATATCGGTGCATAGAGTGCGGTGATACACCACGCGCTTAGTGCTAAACAAAAAAAAAAAAGTGAGCGAAATCAAGTTATACGTGAGTGTGCGGTGCCAGCAGAAGAGGATATACTTTTTTTGGTTGTTGGTCGGTCACGTAGCGCGTACTTACCTATAACGCACACTCACAGAGTGCACCGACAGACCCTCTGCACGCGCAGGCGGTCGCCGTTGGGGGAGATATATATATATATACCTATCCTCTTGCTGCAGTGTAGTATATTACTATACATATACACGAAGAGGGATAGAGTGGACGAGCAGCGCGCCCCAGCCGCCCAATAGAGGAAGTTCCGTGAATCAACAGGTAGGTTTTCGGTGGAAGTGAGCTGTGTATATGTGTGTGTGTGTGGTTCTCGTGGGGGGTGCTATAGAGAGGCGGAGTTTTAGTGGGTGGCGAATGTAGGGGAAACTGCGGGTGTGGATGCTGCGAGGGTGGGATTTATGTATACAGGGTGGTTAGGAGGAATGGTGGATTCTTAAGAGCAGAACACTTGTGTACTGAATTTTGCGTTTATATACTTCTACAGCAGGTATTTCCAGTTTATTGATATTGCTCGTGCTTACATTCCTTATACGATTGTTATAAAACACACCGATCGAAGTTTGATTTGGAGCAGTTAAAATTCGACTGATTCAATATACGCACTTTTATCAATTCGTACTCGGCGATCAATGTTTTGTTTTAAAGGTTACGCGCGCGCTTGGTACCGAGCTTATTGATTCAGCTGTATTATCACGCTTATCACCGCGAAGTATGTACTAGCCGCTATAGCAACCGATAAAAAGAAAATTTGATATACATCAAAACCATGCGTACAGGTGCTCCTGGTACCACCTACACCATATCATTACCGATCCGTCTTAATTTCGCACTCCACCCCAAAACTTCGTGCATCCATAAGAGTAAAGTATCCATCTATCCTTGCAGCAGCCGCGTTGCACTCTCTTGGCCAGCTGCCGCGGCGGCGCTCGTTTAACGACCAACAAAGAACGAACGCTCGCCTCTCTCTCTTTCTGCCTTCGCTTGCGCGCGCGCACAAAGACCGGTGTGCGCGCAGCAGAAGCCGGCGGCAGGCGGCTAGGTAGACCCTCGATAGAGCGAGTTTGTGCGCTAGGAGAGCCGGTCGCCAGTTTCTCACGCCTCGAGCGGCGCGAGCGCATAGTCGTGAAGGTGCACGGAGGAAGGGGGAGAGAGAGAGGAAGGAGTGGGTGAGGGGGAAAATTTGGAGGGTGGTGCTGGTGCGAGAAGGGTATATAAGGAGGAGTCAGGTGTGAGCGAGGTATTTGCATATGAAAGTGAGGGGGAAGAAGGTGGGGTTGATGGTTGAATGTATGTGGGGAGTTGCTGGGTGTTTTGGAATGTAGGATATGCGTTTTGAGTGGGAGGCTTTCGGTTTGGAGTTGCGTAGGAACGAGTGCGGTTGGGTCTCTCGTTGTGTTTTGATGATTGGGTAGGGTTTTTCTTGCGACTGTATCGAGTGGGATATCAAGCATTGTAAATTACAGAGGCTAACGATTTTTCTGGTTACTGTGCAACAAAGAAATAGAATCTGGTAACAATAAATATCTATATCTTTTTGAAGAAGTGATAATGGGTAAAAATATTTTAATGAATATTGATAGTATTTTTTCACCAAAGTCCAAGAATTTGTACAAATGTACAATAATGAACATTCCTTGAAAATGATGAAGGATTTGTTTTTTGAATTTACGTGGGAAAATAATCTCGAAATTTATTTTAAAAACTTCAAATTCTTTAAATTTTACGTACTTTTATATCGCTCGGTATGCATTACGTAAAATATTTCTGCTCATTTTTATTATCGCGCTGTATACACGTGCGTCTGAAGCAAAAACAACAGTAAACGCGTTGTATTCTTACGAAGAACTATGCGCTGGAAAATCGTATAAATTTTTTTTTCAAAAAACTTTAATGTTGCCAACTAGAACAACTGGTTTATTTGGTTTTCCTTTTCCCTCTCTCTCTCTCTCTCTCTCTTTCTCTCTTGAAGTAGCTGAATTCTTCAAGAGCGTTCTCACGGAAGTATTATACCTGAAAACTCTAGAAGTTCATATGCACGGTGATTATTTCGTATGATTTTAGAAAATTTTTCACTGTTAAAAGTATATACACACGAGGAAAAGTCATTGTTTACATAGAGAGAGCGCTACATGTAATGCATTATGCGTATTACAGTGCACAAGTAACAGAAAATTTTTCTCCACGTGTGGCGTGCATAGTCTACAGAAAAAGCCGCTTACGCATGCAGCAGCGTTTAAGTAAAATCACTTTGGAGTGTATAGGCATTCACGTAATTTTATTTTTATTTAATTGTACAAAAACGGCACGTGGCTTTACATACATTTGCATATCGCGCGAGGGACGAAGTGTGAGATTTCCATTACATAATTTAAGGGAAATTAATGCACATTTAGTCGAAAACGCGCGCGTGTTTATTTAAATGCTCGCGCGCGCGTGGTTAAATGATCTTCGGGAAATGATACTGACCTCCTCTATTTCTCCCTCTCGCGCGAGCGCGATACATTATTCAAAGAGCAGAAAATGGAAGAAATTCAAGTCGGACAATAATTTTAGGGCTGCACGAGAGCAAGACAAAACAATATTTCTGTAATTATTGTCTCGCTCTTGTAATTTTTGGAAAATTTCTCTCTTGTCTTGGTATTGTCAGTCAATATAAAAAGTATTATCGTCTTGTCTTGAAATTCTTGATCTTATCGGAGTTACGCAGACATGCGACAGTAAGCTAGTCAATCATTAGAACTGGTCTGAAACCCAAATATCCGGGAAACGCGAGGTCCACGGATAAATGGAGTTACGGACGCGACAAAAAGCAAGACGGTTATATATAAAAGTCAGAAACCTAAATAGTTGGGGCACGCGAGGTCCATGTATAAGAGGAAGTCACGCAGACGTGCGACTGTAGTCAAGTCGATTATTTGAAAGATTCTTGAGCCTAAATAGCCTGTGGACGCAAGGCCCGAGCACAAAAAGGAATTACGCAGACGCGCGACAGTAGGAGAGTAAATTATTAAAAAAGTCTGTGTTACTACAACTACTTTATTTACGCTCGTGTTCTCCGGCTATACAGGCGAAAGAAGTTTTTAAATAATCGACTCGCTTAATGTCGCATGTTTACATGGCTCCCTTACTTTTCGTGGACTTTACGTCCCCTGACTATTTCGGTTGTGAGTTTTTTAAATAATTGATTCGTTTACTGTCGCACATCTCCGTAGCTCCCTTTTTGCGGGGACCTCGCACCCCCTGGGTATTTATAGGTTCCAGACCTTTTTAAATGATTCTCTTAAAAATTTCCGTTAATTTAAAAAACTTTTAAGTTACAAATTTACTGAATTTTGAGAATAATGTAAGTGAACGTTATTTAATATAAAATACATTAGATTCAATATAAAAACAATAAAATTTCGGCACAAGTATAAATAAATGTCAAATTTGAAATTTGATTTTTCCCGCCATATA
>UXGD01004677.1:0-16418 GCA_900474315.1 Torymus auratus | reverse complement strand
CCTAATACACGTGCGAAAACTCGATTTTTATATTATAATTGCCCCAAATTGTTTTAATTGCCAAAAAACACTTTTGAGAGTAGGTGGCGCTTCGACAGCGGTAGAGAGCACTCTTAAGGATTATGTTAAAAATTGATCAAACCATATTGTGATGTGTTTGTTAGATACAATTGCACATTTAATATTTTTTTAATTGAAAAAGCCCAGAATTTCAAATCGTACACGATGTATTCCAGACACGTGAGCATCAAGAACGCTCGTTCCAGCATGATTTCATAGAAAACGTATTCTAACCTCAAACGGCGCGCGCGCGCGAAAAACACCCTTTCTACACTTGGCGCAACCGATAGCCCCAGCGAGATACAAATCGAGCCTTGTGCATGCACAGTCCCGTCTCTCTTTCTCTTGGCATATAATCCGCGGGGGGAACGGACGCGAGACGCGGCTTGTTAAATTTAATTAAACTGTTTATCTTATCCAAGTCGGTCAGCCGGCTGTATGGTAATTCACGCGACGGTGTGTGCGATTCTCGCTGCTGCTCGCGCCGCGCGTGGCGCTTCTATATCAATGGCGGCGTATAACGGAACGTTCTTTCTCTGAATGACAATACCAGAGGAGGGGGGAAAAATCAGATAAGCCGTCTAATCGCTGCACGTGGCGAAAACTTTTCATTTTTCTCGTCTCGCGTTATCTCTCTCCACTCTCTCCCTCCGTTTGTTTCTCTCGCTCTTTCGCCTCTCTCTCTCTTCAACTCTCGACTCTCGCCAACCATACCGCTATACGCGGAATTAGAAATTCAAATGTTTTAACGGCGAATCCCTCTGCTCCGCGCCTAACGACGACGCGCGCGAAAGCGGCTCTGATGAATATTGAAGGGATGGGCGCCTTTGTGATCGAATTAGATGATAAATATATACGCACGTGTTTGTGTGTGTGTGTGTCTTGGGGCGACGATTTCACCGGAACAATGAGAGCTGAGCTTATCGCCTGGAAAATCTCTGACAGCGCGCTGCTCGTTTTGCCAACGTTGACGACGTTGTATCGTGTGGCGTGCGTGGTTAATGCGGCCGAGTGAGTGTGTTGTATAAGTAAGATGATTTGTATCAAAATAGTTTAGGTGTGGTCTGTATGGTGTGATGTGTTGTAGTGAGTAATAAGATACACTCGTGCGCGGTTGCCGGGAGTTTGGTCAATATGTGTGAAGGTGCATATATATTTGTATTGCAGAAAATAAAGTTTTGAAATGGTTACAGTAGTATTACTGCAGTATTTTTTTAAATATTCTTCAATGATATTTGGTTGAAACTATATCTATAATGCATTTTAAAATATATTAGGTATAAATTTCAGAAATATTAGTACAATTTGTTGTAAAAATGCTTGATGATTTAATTAATGAATTTCAACTGCATATCCATCCAAATAAACATCACGTAGAACCCATTCATATAAACCCATCATAAAAAAAAGAAACAATAAATCAAACTTGCCGCCGTTGATTAGCGACTCGCGCTTCACGCTGCGAACTTCTTAATTCCGTCTCTCGCGCGGCGATTATTACAGTTTACGCGTAAAGAGAACCGAGGCTCAGTCGTAAATCGGCCTTCTCCTCCTTCCCCGAAAAAATACGACGCTTCGCCTTACTTCAGGGCAGCGGATTTACGGGGCAACGTAATGAGAAAAATTTTCCACGCTCGCGCGCTCCGCTCATTGGAATTTATGCCTTATTTTCACTCTTTAGGTACGCCTCTCACTCGATACCTATATGTTACGTAGCGCGGGGGTATATATAGGTATACTTATATATTTCGTCGGGGTGCAGGAGTGCGGAAGGGGATGTAAAGCGCTAGGGTTTCGATTGGGCGCAATCGTCAACTTATATTATATTTCTATAATATAGAGATAAAGTAGAGTGTATGTTTACTTGATGTATACCTTTAACCTTAAAAGTCTCTGCATGGAGATGCAATTAAACTGTTTTATTTTTTTATTTTTTTTTAATAAAAATCGAAATAAATCATAACCGATTTTGATTAATCTAAGTGATATTGCAATTGTCTATAATTTACACATGATTAAACTTTTATTATGTACTTTATAGTTTAATAAGTATTATGGAAACTTTTTGACAAGCATTTAAAAATCTGTAAACTAAAAAATATTAATAAATAATAAGTCTGTAAATGATACACTAAAGAAACCTTTCAGCAATACTATTAAAATACTACAACAATATTATACCAGTGTTCAAACAAAAAATAACAGAAATATTTTTATACCATCTCTCTCGTTCTCTCCTACGCATACCAGCTGCAACACACGAATGCCTTTCATCCTCCTGACCATCCTATCATTTCCTCTTAACTGACAACTATAAGAACGACTGGCAAACACGCGCTCAAAGACGGCCAACTCGGAAACATCCTCAGCAGTTCGACAACATATACCTATACACACACACATAGGCTGGTGTATGCACGCGGGCGGATTCCGCGGTCGGCGCGCGCCGATAAGGCATTCGCCGGCCGCGGAATCCGTGCGAGTTTATCGAAGATACTTGCTTGCGCGCGGGGAGGATTCCTTATGGGGGATTGCGCCCGCGAGATTTGAATTATTCAAGGCAGATAACGCGATTTTATCGGGATGGAGAGAGTTTGCCGAGTCCCGATTGAGTGCTCGCGAGCGTGCGAGTTTCGCTGGAAACGGGATCAGTTATAGTTGGTATAGTAGTTGTAGTTGCGCGAGTTATTGATTTTTGGTATGAGAGAATTGATGGCTATGTGGTTATATTCAATTGATTGCGCGGTGTGGTCGAGGTATCTTGGAGGGAAAAAATTATTACCACTGATTGGGCGATTTTTATTCTAAAGTTTTGAGCTGTTGGATGACACGGGTTGTATAATAGAATAATAAAATAGTGATTTTTGAAATATAAGTTTCTTAGCGTACTTTTTATATGCATTTTCAAGACAAAATCCATTCGCATTGACATAATATACATTCGCCGATTTTGGCACTCATTCAGGACTCCAGCCTATACCTTATAATGAGGAATTCTACAGACTATCCACACTTAGAGGGTTCGAAAAACAAAGAAAACAACATTTTTAAGCACATTTCTGTAATACTTTTGTTCTTGTTCTGTAGGAGATACGATAGGCGAGAACAAATTTTCAACATTCGAAAACAGCCTTGTGACACTATTTTTACCACAGATTCATTTTTCTTATAGGAATTTAACATGGGAAAAATGGACGAAAAGTAGTCGCTGATGATTCACCAATAATATCAAGCTCTTAAAGGTGCCAACAAACATTCCACAAAATAGCGATTAAAGTAAAAGAAAAAAGCTTTAATTCTTTCTTCCTCCAAATTTTTGTTTTCTTCATTAAACCCCCTAAGTGTGGATAATCTGTAAAATTCCTCATACATGTATACATATATTAACCAGATGCACGTTTGGGGCTCCGTATGTATAGGTATATTAGCATCGGCACGTGTGCGCAAGATGTCGCGCTATAGGTGCAAAAGTGTCGCGTGCGCTCGGCACTCTGTATATTATACTTATATGAAGAAATTCGCTGAATGCGGGTGACCTTGTCGCGGTATATGTATATGCGTATGTAACGTGGTTGGTGCAGGTATAGGAGTTCTGAGCTTACATAATAATGGGTAGGTATAACGGGGACAAGCGATTGTTATTTTTTGTGGGTGTTTCTTATAGTAGAGGATTTTCAACTTGTTTCGCCGACAGTGAGGAATTTTGATTGATGAAAGAATGAAACCCTCATTATTTATAATCGACTGGGTGTCACTTGTCAATAGATCGATCAATGCTGAATGTGTTAGACTGCTGTATATAATTGTTTAATTCTAATCCGCAAACAAAGTTCTAAGTTGGAAATGATTCAATTTCTTTCATACTATTGTTTTTATTGTTAGAATTTTTTATCATAAATACTTGTTTAAGGATCCTTAACAAATCGGGCGTAATTAACAATCTCAACAAGTGAGGAAAACTTCTCCTTGTAAATATATATAGGAACCTAAGTTTACACGCCATCATTGACTATTTTTGTTTGCGTTCAACGATCTCCTCACCTTCGGCATTCCCACGGTCAATTCACAAATCACTCTCGCGAGTAATACTCGTGCAGTCGGTGGCGATTATTCTTCGAATATTTCAATCGACACGGACCGTACGTTATATACTTTATCTCCCTCTCGGCGCGGTTATTAATTCACCCAAGGCCCTTTACGACGACGACATTATGCTGAGAAGCGCGTCGTCGTCGGGCGCGAAATCGATTATGAATTAAATGCGCGCTGCGCGAGCTTTCGCGACTGCAGACTTATATGCGGTTTTATATTTCATTTTTCGAGGAATGGTTGAGTTACGTTGAATTTTTCTATGTATATGAAAATGATTCTGTGATTACTATATACTCGTGTTATATATAATAGCGCAAATTTTCCATGTTTATTTTGTTATTGCAAATTATATTATAGGGTATGAAAAAAGAAAAAGTTTTTTATTTTATAATTGAAATACACGTTTTGTATTGTACAAATTTAAATATTTTTTTCTGGATGTCAAAAATAGAATATTGAAAATTATACATGATTCAAACGGTTTAATAAAATATACACTATTTGTATAAACAACCTATACTATGAAGAATTGGAATAAATGCGCTGTTTCCAAGAACTGCACGTTGTTACAGTAACAAAATAAATTGAAAAATAGTTCTCAGATTTAAAGAGAAAGTTGTAATACTTCTTCAAATGTACACGCACGTAAATGTAAATAGCGCGATATGTGCAAAACAGAGGTCATCTCATCACCCATAGGTATATACAGGAAACAGGCGATGAATTTTCTGATAAGGGTTATATATAGCAATCGAAATTCTCCGACATGCTTTAATTTTTAAAAAACTACCTTTGCAATATCAATTCTCTCTATATAAATCACGCCAACTCATCGTCGACTTTCCCCCAATCGCAAAATTCGCGTCCACCCTTCGGCCTCTCACCTCGCTTGCAAAAAACAACCAGCCTGCACTTCTCTCCCGGCGAGTCCGTAAACTACACACGCACACGCGCGGAGAACACAGAACTCGCATTCGCGCTCTCTCTCTCTCTCCCTGCTGTATTTGCATATCGGTAATGGCCGCAGTGCGTAGGCATATACTCTCGCCGCCGGCGGCTCGCCGTCTGCCGCGGCGGAGGTTACAGACCTTATATTTTGCTCTGCATGCCGGTCTGCGCAGAGGTGAGGTGACTTTTTTTCGTTAAACGGTTGTGAATGGGTGGCTTGGTATGTTGTTAATGAGATGTGAATCGGAAATATACGAGGTGGGGAGTGGTTTCTTTTCAAAAGGTTGGCGGAGTTTTTGAAAGTAATTGGTAGTAGTATTTTACTTGGAATTTCGATTATTTTCAAAACAATCTTGAAAAACCGATAGGTATATAGTTATATAAAGAACAGAGTGCAGAGTGTAATGACACTCTCTTCCTTTTGTTTTTCGTGTACCCAAGTCTATAGAAAAATTCCAGATTTTATTCATTTCTGTAAACATACTTTTTTCTCAAAACGACCTATCCAATAAAGCTTGGAATTTTTCTGAGCTTTGAACTTATAGACTTACGAAAAATGAAAAGTCGGGAGATGTCCCATGATACAGTCTCAGACAGAATACAGAATTTTCGAGTCAACCTCTGTCCATGTTTTATTTTACACGCGTTTCTTATATTTCTACAAAAATAAGATCATGTATTGTAATATATGACGATATACTATATTTAAATTAAAGAATATTTATATTTTTAATTTCCATTTTAACAAAAAAGAGTGTATTCTTTATAGATCTGAGATATATATCTGAAACATTGCTTGCTCAAATTATAATGGTTTTTAATTCCACATAGAGAATTATTTTATTTTAACAGTAATTGAAAATGTTCGAAAATTCCGACATTATTTCGTTTCTTTTTTTAAGCTCAAAAATGTCAACCGTATAATCGAACCCGTTTTTAAAATATATATGTGTCCCGAGTATAAATAACATTTTAATACGAAATTCATGTCTACTTAATGATGTATGTAAGCGTAATTTGAATTTACATTTTAAAAATGCAATATTGCATGATTCAGTTCGCACGAATAGTGTGCGTGCATTGGCCACCACACGCAGCATCATTAATTATTGCGGTCATATTAATGATAATTTATATGCAAATCGCTCGATTGATATAATACTGTTATATACTAAATTAATATGTTATATGAGTTATTCATTTTATCATAAACACACGAATGTATTAAATATTTACCTCATTTTAATAATGAAAATATCATATATTCAAATATGTAATGATTATTGGTTATTCATTAGTCGTTTTTTTTTCTGTTGCAGGTATGATATTTCCAACATCTAGTGATGATATACCAAGGCTTTGACAATTTTAAGTATATTTCTTTTGTGGCAAGTATGCGTGGGTATTATTTATTGCATGTCAATATGTTGATAAATATAATGCGATTACATATTATTACTCCGAGAATTTTTCAAATCGTTCAGGAAACGTAATGTAAGCTGTAATTAATAGTAATTAAATATATTTCTTATAACGAATTTAATCGAAATTTTTAGGTAAATTATTTTTAACTAGCACAGATTCCAATTTTTTTTCTTTTTTTTTTTAAATCAATGAACACTTTAAATTGCATAAACACTTTAAGCCCACCTAATAAATCATAGTACAGTATTACTCCGTGGTACTATTTAGAATCCTCAAAACGTTCATTTCAGCCTCGCTCGGCTTCTTACTTTTATAACACGAAAGTATATACATCGCCGTCCACTATATAAACACGAAAAGTCACGAACCGAGAGCTGAAAGTCACCTTTGCCCGCTCAAACCTATATTTATTTGTTTACGCAACGGTATCAAGTACGTCTGTGTCAGCCCGAATGGGCTGCGAATCTGTAAGTAATAAGACGTCTCGGCTGAACTACATTTCGACAGTCCTAATATAGTCGTGCGCTCGCTGCGTACATAGTTATGATATGTATATATATATAATATATACGGAAGAGTGTTTATATGTACGTCTGGGGGAATTGAATAATGGCGGAGGGAAGAGTGATAATGCGCAAGTGCGAAACGTTCGCATGAACGACAAACGGTCAATTTGCGCGAGAAGCTTATCGTACAAATAGAAAGCGCGCGATATCTCGCCTCGCATAATATTCCGATTCACTTATCGGGGGCATTATTATTACGCGAGCGCTAGTTATATTATCCTCGGCGAATAAATACCACTGTGGTGCCGTTAAATGTGCGGTATATACTCCATTTCAAAACTTCGATAAGTGTTTCTCTATACATAAAAAAATAGCACATCGAACTCGAATTATTTTCGCATGTACTTAATAAGAAAATCTTTATTTTTCGCGTGCCTTCCACAAAAACGCTCCCATTACGATCCCCGAGCCTGACTCCAAAAATCCAGACTTCCGGTCGCCACAATAACAACACGCCTTCTGCACTCCTTGCAGCATATACATAGCAACTACACGAGCTCGTTAGCATATTACATTGAATCGTCGCGCGTGCATACCTTGACTTTCGTCATCGCAGGAATTGCCTGCGGCCGGCGCACGGAAAAGTGCGCTCTAAATAACCACCCACGTGGTTCGGCCCGTTATCGCGCGCTCGCGCGGGGATTGAGGAATGCCGGCCGGCCGGCCAGTTGTGCATACTTGTGCAGCGCAGTAGGCTAATACCTTTAATTGGCTGATTCGCAATCAATGACAATTTTGTTTTCTCGTGTGGTACTGTGCGGAAATGCCAGAGAATTCTTCCGTTGTGTATTATGGTCTGAGTGATAGTTGCTGGTTTGACGAGGTTACTTATTGAGCGCTGGGAGGATTGAGGAACGTTGGTGGCTGTATAAGTTAATGTGGCAACTGGCAAGACGTTCAAAATTTAGCGCGCAATTCACTCAACCATCATGTGACCGGAGTGGAAAATACTTATTATATTGAGTTCTGAGTTCTGGATGAAATTATTTACGTCAGGTACATCACGCCCCACCACTCACCCACCAGTTTACCACCCCTCCAAAGGCCTCGTGAGAGGGAGAACGGAGAAAACTCACAGCGTTCGCGCACTTTGGCCAACTACCTATGTGTGATTCGCTTTTGTTTCTGCGGTATCGCTCGATGACGCGCTACTCGTGCTTTTCGACTTTGTCACAAGTTGCACAACGGTTAATAAGTACTGTTCGAAGCGTGCGCAAGTGTCTTGGTTGTAGTAACTAAAAACGTGTATATACTTGTATATTATATGTAATTCGCAAGATCATACCTTGTTTTATATTTACTTATAAGAGAAAACAATAAGAGAGGAAATTTGATACGAAAATTATTTAAAAAAGTGAACAGAGAGGAACAGTTACTTTTGTAGTTATTCAGTGGATGGTGAAATGCGAAGTTGAAAACGTTGAAAACTTTTCAATTAAAAGAAAGTTGTTTCTAAAACTTTTAGAATAGTATGTTATTTATTCATAAGTTGTAAATAGTAGTTTTAGTTTAAAAAGTGAAGAACCATGGCAGAAGTTGAGTTCCAATCTGCGCCTGAAGTGTTTAAGGAGTATCAATATTATAGTGATTTCCCTCGCCCCTTATTGTATTGCAATAAAATCCATAGTGGCAAAGTATGTAATAAAGAAGAAAATGTCAAGCATCTTCGTTCAGAACGGAAGCTGAATGGAGAAGAGTGCAGAGAATTGTATCTAAAAAAGCCTTTGAGTAATAATAACAAGTGTGTGCAAAGGCAAGTGTATATATCAAATGCAAATGCTACTTTCAAGATAGATTCAGAGCCATGTTTTAATGGAACATATCCATGGTACCTCAGTGGTGGTACTTTGAGCCACGCTTATATTAAGCAAAAAAATATGCTTATTTTCCCTAGTTTTAATGATCTAATTGTATTGCCAATCACATTTGATAACTCTTTTTCAATTCAACCTAGTTATAAATATGCAACAAAAATATCAGTAGAAAATAGACCATATCAAATTGTGAGTTGTGAATCCAATTCAACATTGCGCATCTTGACCAGATATAAAAATGATTGCTTTATATACATTCTTAATGAGGGTAAAAACCATAAATTTCAATGGTTGAATGGATACAGGGATCAATCAGATGTTCCCTACACGTCAGTGGATCTTGACAGATCAAATCAAAACATCTATTGTACAGCTGATGTGAAAAGAAACATTTCTATATGGGATATCACAAAGTCAAAGTGTATTTCCATGGCACATGTGTCTCGTGAAAATGATAATATTTTCGATAATTGGTCTTTTGTCAAGTGTGGTCTACAACAAAATAGTATCAAATTTATTGATAGAAAATCCATAAAATTTTATGATACAAGAGTATCATTAAGCCAGTATACAACAAAATTCAATTTAAATAATCATTTTAAAACTGAAGATTATTTATCTTCATTAACTATTAGTGTTCAAAACGAAAATTTCACATACGTTGGATCTAATCATAGTATCCATTTGATTGATCAAAGATAAGAAAAAAATCAAATAGCTACATCATGGATACATAGGTTGAAGAGTCCTCCTCTATTAACAGATGTTTGTGCAAATAATAAAGAAGAATTTCTTATTGTGTCCAGTAATTTTGCTGGTGACAATACTGTTATAAAGAACACCTGGAAACGTAGCAAGAAAAGAATAAAAAATAGTACATTGACTTACAGTCCATCAAGTGCACTTGATACATTAACCACTTCAAAGTATGATGACAGACCTCTTGATTTGGAAATAATTCATCGATTAATCTCCTGCCAAACAGGATGTCAATCCATTATTAATCAAGAAAATGGAGATGTTTTCTTAATAACACAGAATAATCTAAATGATATTTTTTACCAGAAAATCAATTATGAAGGACCATTGGATTTTGATTCACCAGAAAATAGGAATGCTATGGATAAACTTCAATTATTCAAGGAAAAACTAAATAACGAAACAGGTCATTTCATTGACGAGACAGATACAGAGCTTCTCTCACAATTATTGACTCCCTGGGATGATTCCACTGTTTCTACAGCAACTCCAATGCGTAAAGTTTATTCTGGTACCGAAGCAGATTTAAACAAAGAAAAAAATAAAGATGAAATAGAAAAACAAGTTGAGAAGAAAAAATCAATAAAAAACAGACGCTTAAGAGATAAAAGAGTTCCTAAATTCTTCTAAGTATAATTCTCACTGTAAAAGAAAAAACCACTGGGAAAATGTTTTTAGGTAAATTTAATTTAAAAAAAATTGATTAATATGTATTATAAATATATATGTATGAACTCAAGTATTATATTTTTCGGAAATTATGCAAGTTTTTACTTTAAATGCTTTGTTACAAATATTTCTGTAAGTATTTTTAACAAGAATCATGCTTATAAGTTATTGTACGACAGTATTAAATAATATAAATTATAATTGTATCTACGCAGTTTCAAAATATTAAAATTTATTTCGATACATCAATTGTACCTAAAAAATCTATTGATATACCCTTCTTCCTTTTGTGTTTTATATGTATACTATTCTACAGCCATTTTTCGTTTAAATCGTCGAAAAAATTCTTTTTATTCAAATAAAACAACTTCAAATCACTAATCACCTCTCGTGCTCTCTATAATTACAGAATTCAATAATATATCTTGCACGAAGTTTCCGCGAGCTCGCCTTACACTTGTGCGGTTGCAATAAGACTATAGCTGCGCGCCTCGTACAACCTGCACTCCCATTAACTTCTCTCTCTCTTTCTCTCTATCCCTCTATTCCGCGTGCGAAAGAAAAAGAAACTAAATCATACACATTCTCGGGGCTCGATATAACTCCGCTATCTGCTAATATAAATTCAGGCATTCTTTCTCTCTCTTTCTCTCTACTGTATACGCACACGCGAATATCAAAGAGCGCGCGTATCGCGTGCGTATTTACTCTCTTGACCCGAGCAATAATCCAGCGCGCGCCTCGGTAGGTATATACGTTTTTCTTTTTCTGGACGAAGGAGTTGGCTTCTCTGGTAGCCAAGGGTTTCCGCGTTCCTCGCCGGTCGCAGGCTCCCGGGGAGCGACCGCGCCGTGGCTTTTTAACCCTGCTTAATACAGGTAAGTGTTCATTTGATCACCGGTGAACTTGCTTGAATCATATGAAAATAAGAAAAAAAAACAACATTGAAATGTTTAATGTGTTGCAATAACGATATTTAGTCATAAATATTTCTTACACAAAGGAAAATTTCACTTATTTTGTTTTATTAATTTATAGAAGTTTCTATTTGCCTATGCAACTGACATACGATTTACTAAGTGTACATATTGAATTATTAATTAGTGGGACATGATTTTGTTTAAACAATACACCATGCATATTTCTAAAAATTAAAACGTGTCATTATAACAATTATGAAATTGAAAAAAAAAAACATGTACAATTTGCAATACTAAATTTAAAAAAAAACATTAAAATATGTATTTCTTAATATTTAAAACTGTTGAAACATATAATATATTTTTAAAATAAAGTTTCGATATAAGTAATTATTTTCATTTTTAAAATATTGCATTACCCACGAAATTTCTAAAAGAATCCTCTAACTTCGTGGAAATCATTAGCGCTATAAACCGGCTAAAAAGGGGCTTCCCCATACCTCATCTCAAACGAGTTTTAAAGATATTAAAAGCGCGTGGAAGGGAAAAAAGAATTAAAGCGATGTACTTGGCGCGGGCTAATGTGCGCGCGCTTGTAATTCCGTAATGCGTCTGGCCGCTGAAAACCGCAGCGTGCAGTTATTAATGATAAAAACAGGCCGGCTGCGAAAATAATCCGCAACATTAGCAGCTTTTCGGATATTTCGCGTTGTATAACGCGCACTCGGGTTTTATCCCTCGGGCGCAAAAAAGAAGCGCCGTTAATTGGTCGGCGGAAATGTTTTCGGAAATAGGCGCTTTTTAGGTTCGGATTGTGAGGCGAAGTTTTACAGTCCTCGTAAAGGTGGTAATTGAGGAGATACTGCAATAGTATAAAGTCATTACTTTTCAGGAAGCGTACGTTTTAACTGCTCTTTTTAAGGGCTACTGTAACATTTATTTCTACAATTTTATTGTCGCGTTGTGAAACTGAAATAATAGTTTTAACGCGTCGTAGTCAAATGAATTCGAGAAGTCTTTAATGTTTAATTGCATTGTCTGTTATAAATTAACGTGTTTGTTAAATAACATTTAAGAGTATCATTCAAAGTAAAATCCTAGAATGTATTTACTGTAGCTTAAAAAAATCAATTGGGGAGATATTCGTACTATGTAGAAGTTATTAAACTTTATATAATAAATTCAAATTTTCTAAATACTCCATGCATATTTTTCGAGAACCTATACATTAATCTAATTTTCAGGACGATTATTTTGACAAAACTATACATCGTGCGTGTGGCGATCACAGTTAGAATCATTGACAGTGTCAATATTTACTTTTCATAAAAAATACTTGTGTATAGCATGAAAAAAGTCAGGAATTAAATTTATCTCAAACAAAAAAAAAAAAAAAAGAACTTTTATATTACTTTATTGGCATTTGCGTTTTTGTATGTTTCATTTACTAATAATTTGCATAAACAATGGATGCAATAATATCAATGAATTCATAAAATATAATATTCACATCAAATATTGATAAAATTAAAATTGATCCTTTAGGGGCTATTTTCTTATCCCAGACAGCTTCTTTTTCTGTGTATAGAATAGTGAAAATTATTAGTGTGCCAGTTACTGAACTGCATTTTTGCACACTTTTAAATGTTCAATAACTGAAAGTTGCCATTGGTTTAGGAAGCATAGTAACTAGCCCACTTACTCTATAGAGGAAATCTCTGTATCGCAAGCAGAGAGCAAAATTGTAAACAAAGCGGCCATGAATTTCAAAAGATAAGTAAAAGTAGTGTCACTGTCGTGGATATATTGTGCGATGGTTTGCCAGTTGATTAGTTCCCTTGTAAATGATGAGAAATGACTTCAAGGAAAAATTATAAATTGATATTAAAATTCAGACTAGTTAGTAAACTTAAATTATTTTAATAAATAATTTGAATAGTATATCCATCAGTATATTCAGTAAGACTTTAATAGCTATTGATTCAGTATACTTGTCTCACACATACAAATAGTGAAAGGAACAAGACAAATAGCTGCAATGACATATTTTTCCGGAAAAAATGTAACCTTTTGTTAGAATATCAATATATCATTTTCACTGTCATTCACATTATAATAATATTCTAATTTTCTCTTTAGCTAATTCTTTTTTATCTGAAACTAGTTATTCCTAACACTACAGAAATTAATTTAATCTGAAACTTCTTTAGCAGTATTTATTATTAAATATTAAAGAAAATAACGTGGGAGTTATTTATATTCAATTTATAATTAAAAAAAAAAAAAAAAAAAAAGAATAACTATGAAAGAAAATACTGCCAATTGTAAGAACATTGTAAATAACATTTATTATTTATTGATTATTAAAATTAAAATTTGAATATAAACCAAAAAATTTGATTATAATTTGTTACTAGCACTACAAAAATAATTTTGTTTGGATTTGTGGGAGAGGCTATATTACAGAAATATCACTATCAATTTATAATTCTACTTATAGTATATAAGCCCAAATTTATTCTAACATATTTGGCATGATACACTAGTATTTCCTAGCCAATGCTGAAAATGTGCTCTCACCAGTCACCACCCATGGAATGATTATGATGAACTTCATATACTGAGCTTTTTGATTGTATATTTTACAAACATTGTTTGGTAATTTCATATAAAAATAACATATTTTATATCTTTAGAGGTAAACTTATTTTCTGTATTCTCTCTTAGAATGTTGATGCTATTTTTTATTCCTGTAAAAGAAATATTTCATGAAATACTTAAAATAAAAAATAGATAAAATAGGAAATCTATTCACCTGTACAATCCAAAAAGATGTAGCAGCAGAGGTTGACTATTACAAATGAATTAGTGGTCAAACAAATTTTGTAACGTCAGATCAGTCCCAATTGAAAGACAACTAAAAAGAATCACTCAATAATAGAAGACAGTTCAATAAACAAGTTGGCCAGTGATGAGTGTCAAATATACAGTTGCTTTATGAATATCCTACAAAACACTCTATGAATGATAAAAATTTTATAACAGCCATACAGCAATCTCCTTGTCCAACATCATTTCTTCCTTGTCCACTTGTGTAGTTGTGTCATGCAAAAAAACAGTATCTCTGATTAATTCATTATCAAGTTATCTGAATGGTAATGGCTGCTGATCTCACCCAGACACTAAAACACTACAGGAGTATCTTTGCAGGTATAAAGTGGTCAAAACATGAAATATCAATCCAATATCAGTTTTTGATTACTTTCAATAGCATATCATTCTTGGTTTATGTAGAACATGTGAAATGCAGCATAAGCATTCAAGAGATGATTTCCAACTAGAAAATCCACAACCAAAAACTCAGTAGATCTTCACATTGCCCAACATCTCTCCCACATCTACTTGTGTCCTACAAAAAAACAATAACTTTGGTTAATTAATTACCGAAATGTGGTTAAATTAACTTTGGTTAATTAAAAACCGGAATTAATTACCGTAATTAAAGAAATGTCAAGAGCCACTGATCTCACCTTCTCAAACGCATCACTGTGCTATTTAGCAGCATTCAACAGGTGAACCTAACCTCACTTTCCACTCAACAGCTATATAGGATCGTTGAATCGTTCTTCGAAATCATTATCAACGCACATTTTTTATGTTCTTTCTTGTACCCTATACGTTGTACTTATTCTACTCAATGTGCCACTTGTATACGATCTCGATTAGTCGCGACGTTACTTTTGCAGCAGAAAGTTTTTTTTTTCATCATCGCCAAGTCGCCGGGTCACGAATGCAAGTTTCCCGCACATAAACACACAGATCGCATGCTGTATTTGCGGCACCCGCGTAAGTGTACCTGAAGGTATGAACAATTATAACTGTTCTTTTTTCTTTGTTCATCGAATTCTCCATTTAATTAAAAGAATTGGCATTGATTTTCGTAAATGTAATGAATGTTTTTTCCTAGTTACTTATATAGATTTGGACCATAAAAGATACTAAGATATAATTAATAGGCACGATAGGTGCATTTTCTTTACAGCCCTATTTCATCACCGCATAGTTATATCCTTCTCTCGTACTGTATAGGTATTTAATTAAGAGAATTAGATACCTTTAACTACCCGCCGGCCGCCACTGCGGGTAATTCTCGGAAAAAGGCGGTGTATAAAACAAAAACCGAGCGCGCGCGCGCCGCGGCCGCCGCTGGCGCCCGTGCTTGCTTCTCTCGTTGGTTGTGTAGAGGCACATATCCGCTCCCAACCAATGAGAGAAGCGAGCCCATGCACGGGGGGGTGCGCGCGCACTGGATGTAAACAGGTAAACATATACGCTTGAAGAGTTGAACCTCGGAAAAGCGCGGTGGCACTGCACGACGCTTTCACCTTCCGCACGCACAACGGACTTTGTCTTGCTGTCTTAAATATTATATACTTTTTACAGATTTCTATCCATAATATACTTACCATATACGCATATATGTGTATCTGAAAATTGTCATTCATTTAACAATTAGAAAGGATTTTTTACTGCCTAATGTTGATTTAAAATTGTCTTACTTATTATATAAAAAATGTTTTATAATTAAACATTCGTTCAGTTAAAGTTTTGTTAATTTATGATACACAATACATTTAAACAATGTATTTAGATTTTTACTACTGTTTGTATGAAAATTATTAAGGTTTGTAAAAATTAACTTGAAATTAAAATATTAATTTTACAAAATATTTGGTGTAAGTATTTATATTGACGAAAAACTTGTTTAATAACTTATTGGTTAATGTAATGTGAATTTTCAACCACTCTTTGCTGTGAAATTTTCATAAATTTCAATAAATATGGCATTGAAATGTCCCAAAAAATCGCTTGAACAACTTTGGTTTCCCAAAAGAAATTCAAGTTCAGAATGTGAAGGAGTAAATAATTTAAAGCTAAACAGTAATATTTCAAACTCTGCAACATCTAAATCTCCAGTAAAAACTTCAACCAAGATCTCTCCTCGACTGAGAATTAAAAGAAATGGTTCAAAAGTTTTGAACCCTTTAAGAGTTACATCTAAATTAAGAAAAAAGATGAAGAAAAATGTATCAAAGTTCCTTAACTCACCCCAAGAATCAACTTGGAAAGTTGATAATATTACATTTGACTCGTCTGATGAAAGC
>UXGD01004676.1:0-16420 GCA_900474315.1 Torymus auratus | reverse complement strand
GTCAATTGCTCGGTCGGTAATGATACGGCTATGGAACCCTTTTAAGAATTTTAAGACGTCGAATCATTTTCAAATTATGTAAACGCGGCACCCCCTTAAGAATTGTCGAATAATTTTCAAATTATCCAAAATTATGGCGTTGTTTCATTTTTCTAAGATTTCAGGAAATCTGGCAATTACTGGTAAAAATATTTGTATCATTTAACATTTTCACAGTGGCATGAAAATAACAAAATTTTTTAATACTTTATATGAGCCATACATGGGTCATGTCGGCCCCAGTGAAAGTGTTCGACAAGTGTATGAAAAATTATCTCAACTACCAATGAATTAGAATAGTAAATAAAAATTAGCGTAAATACTTACAATGAATTTTCAATACAATTTTACTAATTTGATCGTCTCTCTTCTTCAGATTGATTGGCTACTTTGAGCAGTATGCGGAATACGACCCCTTCTTCACGCTACCCGAATACCCTAATCCCTGGATATCGGACAGTCTCGAGATGTGGGAGCAGGACAAATTACCGTAAGTTAGCGAAAATCGTATTCTGAAAACAATTTTCCCTCTTTTTTTTTGTTCCCTTATCTTAACTTTGATCCGGCAATTTCGGAAAAGAAAGTTGGGCATTGATATGGGGCTTTGTTTCTCACAAGTTCCTACTGTAAACTTCCGAGTTCGAGAATTCAAGTTGTAGAAAGTTGGCGCCCGTGTTACTCATCATACTTTGCGAACTACTGATATGTCGAACTACTTGATTCTCTATGTATACTTATGTAGAAGTTTCTCGTGTCCCTCGAGTGCAATTAAAAATTTCAGAAAGTTCTCCCGTGAGCACCTTGTTTCGAAGACGTATGTCAAAGTTTACGAATTTCGAAGCTTTCGTTACTATTGTTTATCGCGAACGTTTGATTGAAAAATTGTGAATGTCAATTACAAAAATATATGAATTATATACATTGGTACATTAATATTGGTATTTTTTTACAGGAAAGAAGTATCGGCGAGACGGGTAAAACGATGGGCCTTCAGTTTACAGGAGCTTTTGCAAGATCCCGTCGGTAGGGATCAGTTCATTCGTTTCCTCGATAAAGAATTTAGCGGGGAAAATCTCAAGTAAGTAAGCGACATGAAAAAAAAACTAAAATAAAACTGTACTTTACGTAACTTATTTTTGTTTCTGTGTGCCATGCAGATTTTGGGAAGCGGTGCACAATCTTAAAACTTTACCTCAGAAGGAAGTTCGCGATAAGGTGATGGAGATTTGGAATGAATTTTTGGCACCCGACGCCAGCTGCCCGATAAACGTCGATTCGCGATCGTACGAGACGACGAAGAGAAATTTGGAGAAGCCAGATCAATGGTCTTTCGACGTTGCAGCGGTACGTTTCGTTCAAGCTTTAAGATTATAAATTTTTTTTATACTATATTGATTTTGTAACCGTCAAATAAATTATTCAGTATGTAAGAGATGTAAAAAATTCATATGCCTATGTACTATAATTTTCTAAAGCATAATCCTATGTTCACTAACAAAACAAGAAAATTTGATTTTCTTTTTCTATAAAAAAAATAAAGTTATTTATGAATGCTTCTCTTTACAGGCACACGTGTATCATTTGATGAAGAGCGACTCTTACTCGAGATACCTGCGCTCTGAATTGTACAAAGACTTTTTGAACGTCTCAAAAAAGAAGGTAAGGCATACACCACCTGTACATCGGACTAGATTTTTACAATTGATGTCATTCGCGAGCTTTGCAAGCAATTTAACATTTATCGCCTTTATTTTTAGACCTCTGTCAAAGGGATCCGATCGATCGTCTCGTTCACAGCTCGCAAAGACACGCAGGCAGTGTAAACGACGAAGGCGACAACGACAACGTCGCGGGGGTAATAGCCATATATATATATATACACGTTGCTGGCGGCACGTGTACGCTCTTTCATGCATGACGGAAGGGAAGGGAGAAAGAGGCATATATGGATTGAACTTGAAAACGATTCACACATTTCTCTCTTTTTCTGATCTCGAACGCATGGTTTTTATTGTTTCGATTGTCAGAGCGACGTACCACGTACATACGCCCACTGGAATTTCATATACAAACTGCCAAGTACCGTGTGCAGCAATCGCAGTCAAAGAGGAAGAAGAAGATGACGATGAAAGAAGATAAAAAAAAACGTGAAATACAAATCAAGTTATGTCAATTTCTGAAACTTCGCCACGAGAGGCCACGACAAACATATTTTATCTTGCATGTATAATAACTAATGGAAAGATGACGAACTCTAGGTCCGATAAACACAAATTATAACGCGCATACACCCTTATTTTTCTGTCTCTCTCTTCGTTTCGAGGAATTGATGTTTTTAAGAGAAAACAAACATACAAAATATAACAAAGACGAGCAGGCTCGCTGCAAGAAGCACAATATACAAATGTTCTAATTAGAAAGTCTTCTTATTCGAACTTTTCTCCTCTTCTATTTTGCCAATCGTATTTTAGAAGATGTGTATAGATTGTCTCTAATTGAAATTTCGATCTCAAATTTGTGAATAGCCGTGTAAGTTTCGATTACCGTAGTAGTACCGTTGACGGTCATTACTTTTTTTTTTCTTCTTTTTTTCTTTTTTTTTTTTTTTTTTTTAATTTTACGTTATTGTCTATAAATATTTATTAAGTTTGAAATAAGTTAATCCTTGTTGAGTTTGTATAATGTATTTTACGAGAAAGAATAAAAATGAACTTATATTTTCCTCTTAGCGTTGTATCTCTTTGGTTTTTTTAAAAACTCTTCTTAAATTTTTATTGAGAATTATTCGACAGTGCGATTTGTGCTTTCTCCTGAACTATCCGTTCAGCACGATAAACTTTCCAACACACCAAATAGTCTCTCGTCAGTCTGAAGAGCGTGTAATAATTCGTCACAATCAGAAGACTCATGGACAGTATTCGGTACCACTCCGTTGTTCGGATTAGTACGAGAACTTGAACAGCGATAAGAGTTAACTCCAATCCCAATAAAGAGCATTGTAAAACCGTGGGATTGCCAAATAACGCCTGTTGAAAGATCACACACTTTATGCGTTGTAAAAGAAAATATTTACTTAAAAAAATTTTAATAATACTTACGTAAAATCTGTAATGGCCTGAATTTCCTGGTTCAGCAGCTGTACAAAGCCCTTCAGAACGATAGAGTTCTTTGTTGTGCCTTACTAGAGAGCCGTGAGGCCACAACACTGCATCATTCCAAGCTTGCGCAGGTATGTGAGTATTCTTGTTTTCCACTTTTGACCATTTTCCAAGATGAAGTGCAGCTCTATGAAGAACATCACAGTATCTGGATTTTGATAAAGTAATGTTTTATCAATAAGTAAATAAAGTTATTTAAAAATATCTAACATCAGATATTACATAAAAAATTTCATATAGTAATATGTTATTTAGTTACCAAATTACAATCAATAACTTAGAATGTAAACTTTAGTATGGATGTAAAAAATGTTTTTATCTTACCTCACAGGATATGCCTGTGTAAAATGTGCACCTAATCTTCCAACCCATATTAGAACAATGTGCTGTACAACCCACATTACATCAAAATGTAAATGCTGAGGAACAAATATCACAGGTGCAACACCACATAAGTATGCACTCCCACATGATGCAAACAAAGCTCTTTTTAGACGACGATTGAAGTCTGATTTTAGACTTGATACTTCAGCTCTAATAGCTGGTGCATTTAATGAGCAATTATGCAATGGCTTATCTAATAAAGATAAAAGAAGGTAAATAAGTTTCTTATTAGACAAATTAGTTTTATTATTTAACTTTAAAAAATAGTTTGTAAAATAATTTACCTAGTAAAAATTTTGTTTTTCGATCCTCTTTCACATAAAGAGGAGCAGTAGATATATCAAAAAATGGCCCTACACTAGTTCCAAACATTAGGAAGTATATAGCTATACTGTAACATAAAAATTGATTACTAATTTTACATTCAAATAATTAAGTTAATACATACAAAAATTAATATACTTACGGATAACAAAGGTAAAAAATTTTGATGGCATTATGCCTTTCACTCATGTGATACAGGCACCAAAAGAGAATACACATAACAATCAACAGAAGCAATATCCTCATCACTCTTTGTGTAAGTTGTAGCCACCGTGGTGGCGTAACAATATCCAGAGATTTACAAAGAAGTGCATATACAAATTGTCGGGCAATCATTGTTACAATAAATACCAAAAGGTAAGTGTCCATCAAGTAAAAATTCTAGAAAAAGTACAGTATAATTTTTAGTTTTGTTTTATTTTTAAAATATTGAAAAGTCATTGTAAATTATTGATTATTGATTTTTCCTTGAACTTATAATAATTACTTACCATACTATATTCATTGTAAGACTGAGGTAGCCACCAAACAGTTTTGTACAAATTCAGCAACTGCAGAGAAGCAGCTACGAATGATGTTGCCAGAGACATTACTTCGAACATGAGCTGTCCATCCACAGGAATGGTGGGTATGGGTACGTGCTTTGGAGCAAGCGTACGCCCAATGGACATTTGCTCACTGAGATTTTTTTTGTCATCAACATTGCAAACTCCAGAGTTAATGCCATTGTTCGATGATGATACATTGTTGCTAGTGCCTACTTGTATTCGAGCACTTGTACTTCGTCCTCCAGGACATCGTCGTCCACCGGCCATTTCTCTATGCTCTCCTTACATTTTCTTGAGAGAAAAATAAAAAATAGCTCGGTGAAAAATTGAAAAACAAACATACAACCAAAGGAAAATTTTTCGAATAGGTTACGTCGACGTAAATTACAGGCATTACCTATATACTCACAGTCCAAATAGCTGCGAAAGTCCCGATCTTTTTCGTGTTTGTTTGGCGCGAGTTTTTTGACAGTAAAATAAGTACAAAAATTCGTCCACTTGATTTTAAAATTTTCTCTTCTTCATGTTGCGACGGCGAGTCACCTCGTACGACTGTATTGACTTGTAAATAAACCCACAGTTTAGTTTATCATTGCAATGTACATGCACTGTAACTGCCTATAACCTATTGCCTCGTATTCGTATACCGTGTATGTATGTATACCAAATGTGTACATTGTACATTGTATTGCGCTGCACCTTGAAAACACAGTTATCATAGACAATCAGCTGGAGTACTGGAATTGACTTCAATGATAGTACGAAAATTAGCTGCTAGAGGCGCTGCGTCACGCGATTCATAATTAAAAAACTGTTTAGCGGCGCCATCATTATTATTAATTATCGTCTAATTTAATAAACTGTTTATTCTTAGACTGTGAAAAATGCGTTCTAGAATGTTACTACGGTAAAATGTCACACAAAATGCTAAGTATGCTTTGAAAATTAAGTTAACAGATAAGCGCGAACTTGAAGTTTGAAGTTCTTTAGATACGCAACTATATACAAGTTTGGTTTTGAAAAAAAAAATATTTAATAGGTATATTTTTTTTACAGTGAAAAACGATTTATTAAAGCATAAATTTTAGTATTATATTTTAGTGAATTTTTTAATTAGTTTATTTAAAAACGGTTGCGGTATTCCACAAGTTTTCTTCGTAAAAGGTATAAATTATGTATGTAATATACCTAGCACATTTTAATTAATACACAATCACACAATTATATTAACTATTAAACAATTTTTTATTATTAAGCTTTATTAAAAAGGAGTCATGCATTAGTAGTAAATGAATATAGTTCAACGATCGTCAACCTTAGAAAATATATTTCACTTACAATCTAAACTTAGCATCGATTCATTATTTATAAATCATATTTACATATAATATTAAACGACTTACATATATGACCGTGCATTAAAAAACTCTAGCATGTATAAACAAAACGTTTCATTCTTCGTAATATAAATTTACATTCGTAAACTCTTAATATTCGACATCTTAATTGTTAATACTATGTAGCTGCAGCTGTTCCATAATACATTGTTACTTGTAAGTTTAAAAATAAATCTATGATATGTACAAAAAATGATATGTAATTCAATAATATCGGGCTTCGTCATATTTTGATTTCAACAATAAAAAATATCATACCTTCATGTAAACTCTTATTGAGTACAAAAATAATTTTACATCATTACGCACATTTCGCACCTCGTTTTACGTATGTACATAATTACATATGATTTTTTCATATATTTCCTATAACTGACATAAATTATGCTATCTTATCTTAAATACTAATTATTATGCTACATTATCTTCTATTATACATTAAAAAGTAATAAAAAAACGTCATTTGAAAGTTCCCGTATAATAGTTTTCTCCCATTAATAGTCTATATTCATACAACCATCATAAAAATTTTTGACGTTTAAATATTTACATACTACGATTGTTGATAATAATAAATTTGTTCGGATCGTTCTTCGAAATCCTTCAATATATAATGCCAGCTGTTGAGCAAATAAGGTTCACCTGACGCGATAGCAAACAAAAATTCATGAGTATATGTTGTAGGTAATATGTGCAGAAAAAGAAATGAATCAATCGTTTACCGGAAGATCTGCGGCTATATCAATATACCAATGCCTTTTTTCCTTGTAACTTCCATTTTCAATATATTTTCGATAAATGTAAGACCTCTCAGGTTTGTTCAATGAAAATCATACAAGGAAAAAGTACAGCTGAGTGAACTGCCGCCGAATCATCATTTGATTTACATTTGTTATAAAGACGCAGTGTCATGAAATACCGTAAAAATTGTCGTGAATTATTATAAACGTTACTTAAAACGTTAAAAATAACGTTAGTTATGAGTTCTAACCAGAGATCGGCAATATTCATATTATTTCAGTAAATATTTGATACAATGAAATGAATTTTATTAATAAACACATTTCTCATAAAAAATTTGCTGACGAATTCATAATGACGATCTCTCGTTCTTTCTGTATGATTAACGATAATTTTTACTGCAATCAAATCTCATAAGTCATTTGCTGAGATCCAAATTGGATACAAATTGTGTATAAAAACAATTTCTAAAAAAGAATATCAAAGTTTTCTCCATACCCGTTCCCCCTAAAACTCTTACTCTCCCTACCCATAGATAAACAAAATCTGTCCCTCACTTCAATCCTAGTACCTGTTTGATCCTATTTTGCACCCTATTATGCTTGATAATAGGCCAAATAGTAATCAAATCTAGAAGCTAATGATTTCCCAATAAGCAAAAATTTAGGGTATAAAAGAATTCTTTAAGTATTATAATCACGAACGTCCCATCACAAATATTATCAAGTAGTCACCAAGTATTCAGGGAGATAACTTTGTAAAAAATATTTAAAAAAATATTTAATACTAAAAATAAATAAGTAATTTAGGTAAAGAATTCTTTGTGAATACTTTGATAGTACTATACGATGGGACATTCGTGATCGGAATAAAACATCAATAAGTCTTCATGATTACTTTCACAAAAAGAAGAGTTCACCAAACAATTTTTTTATAACTTATTGGGTTTCCATCTCTCTTTTACGCAGCATTCTCGGCCTCGATTTTCTTCGCCTTCTCGTTGACCCTCCTCCTGAGAATGGGCATGATCGACCACAGCGAGGTACCGCAGATGAGAATCATCCCGAGAGCGACGAAAATCGGCTTGTACGAGCCGATCCTTTCGTACGCAATGTTGCACACTGGCGGGCCAACCAGCTGCATGAAACCGTTGACGAACAGCGAGATTCCATAAGAAGAGGCGAGTCTTTCAGGTCCCAGCATATCCGTAAGAACAACAGCCGTCGTACCGATGTACAATCCAGAGGCCAGTCCGAAGAGCGCGCAGAAACTGGCGAGGTACATGTAGCTCGTGCCCATGGGTAGCAGTCCGAGGGCAACGCCGCTGAGACCGAGGCCGCCGACAAAGTAGTAGTGCTTCGGCATGAGGTTGATGTCGGATAACGAGGAGCCACCGATACGGCCGATGAGGTCGAGGAGAGAGACGACCGAGAGGAGCAGTGCTGAGGAGTCACGGTCGAAGCCCTCGGAGACGGCGTACAGTGGTAGAAGGATCATGAAGTTCGTGTTGCTGATGGCGGAGGTGGAGTTCGAGAACAGGATTACGAGGTATAGCGGGTCCTTGAGGATCGCCAGGTCGAAGAGCGGCGGACGCGGTGGGTCTTCTGGCTCTGGGATGTCGTCCACTGAGGTTTTCTGTTCAGAGGAGAGTTAATGATTAAGGTGTGTTTGTTTTTAGTTAGGCTGGAACCGCGGAAGTGAATAAATAATTGGGATGTGATTGCTATATCGCTATTTAATTTTAGAAATCTAAAAATTTTTCGTAATTATATACGTAGGATGAAAGAAAGTAGGACGTAGATATATAAGGTTTCATGCGTAATTAATATAACATTGAATATTGGAGCAATATTACCTCAATGTTGCATACATATGCATTAACCTTGAGGGGATATTTGTGTAAATGGCGAAAAAGTAAAAGCAACATTGAGTCAATATTGCTCAAATATTCGCGATGTTGCATGGGAAATTATTTACAAAATATAAAAAAGGAGTTTTTAATACTTCTAAAATATACTGCTCCTGATAAGTATGTCGTAATGTATACAAGTTAAAAAAAACTACTTTAGTCAGACCCTCTGATTTCTGTCTCATTTTCTTCTATAATTTTCTCATATCATTGATCATTAGTACAACAATTGTACTAATGATTAGGGATAAACACAATTTTTTTTTCTAATTGAATTGCCTATAATATATATTTAGTGAAAACCGTACGTCAAATCAACCACTTTTCCATCATCTACAAAAAAAATTAAAATTAATTCTCACCTGTCCCTGCTTCCGCTTCCTCGCCAGCTTCTGTGACAAGCTAATTATGCTTAATCTCGGATCGCGTCTCGGATCCAGCGTCACCGAGCCGACCGTCGAGATGATGCTACTGCGATGCGAGGCCGACACGTGGTCACCGAACTCCGTCTTGATCATCTTCTTTGGCGGTAGTTCCGATGGGATTTCCGGCGGGTCCTCAACAAGACGCATGTGCTCCTCCACCGGGTGGTAGAGCATCGCGCAGCCGAGTGAGTTGAGGATTATGCCACCTACTATTAGCACGGCGCCTCTGAAATGGATGAGAGTATGGGTATTGGCGGTAGGTAAAAGAGTATGGGTCATTGTATGTAAGTTATGGCAGTTACGTGCATTTTGACGATTTTAAGCGCAGTTACAATATTTCTTTGATTTCTGATATTTAAAGCTTATAATATTCCATTTGCTTATACCCTACATCGAAAGAACTAAAAACTCATCAATAATTGATGTACTTATTTATCGCGTGTTGAACGTGAAAAACTAATTTTTGTCAGGGACCTTACGACCTATAGACCTCAAGTAAAGAAAAATTCGCTATAGTTATTCAAGTAAAATTTACTTACAAGGAGAGGCCTGCATACCCTCCGGGAAACGGATTTTTGCGAGCATTGGGGAGTCGATTTCTGGTTCCTAAAAATCAAGCCCAGTGCTGACAATTTCATCCTGGGCCCTTTTTCTTGAGATACGGGCAATTTAATCTCAAATATCCTTTATTTCATCAAAAAATGATGTATTTTCTATTGACTGTGTACTTTTATAATTTTTTTTCCTCGTTTTTGTATCTTAAATACTTGCAATGTGACAGTTAATATAGAAGAGACATTATTTTTTGACGATATAAAGGATATTTGAGATTAAATTGTCCATATCTCAAGAAAAAGGGCGCATTAGACGGAAATGTGAGCATTGGGCTTCATTTTTAGGTACCAGAAATCGACTCCCAAATGCCCGCGAAAATTCGTTTCCCGGAGGGTATAGACTCTCTTTGTTCGATTATGAGAATATCCGTATTGCGACCAAAAAAATTGTTGTTGGTATATCATAAATGTTTGCTTTTTTTTGGTGTATGTAAATAGGTGTAAGACCTTTTTTTGTGGGATAATTTTTATAAACGCGTATATTCGAAAGACTTGGATGTTTTCATTATTCCTAATGAATGATATACTTAGTTTTTAATATCGTTTTCGTATCTAAGATTATAAATAATTTTTTTCTACGGTGAAATAAAATATTTTGGACATCATTTTTTTACGATTTGTTTGTTAAAAAGATTTTTGAGTCACGTTGTACATTTTGTTTGTGTCTTTGTTTTTCACAGGTATTTGCATACTAATAAAGTAAAATACATTCAGTCACGTATTTCTGTTTGCACACAAGAGTTTAAATTATTTTATGATGATGCATCTTTATCGAACTAAAAATTCAACTTATATAAAAACTTATATTTAGTAATGCGAATGATTGTTAATCACTTGTAACACAAAATGTGTACTTATAATTTAACTCAAGTGACTTTATTATTTAGCCACGAATTTGTGATTCAATTTTTTTTTTTTTAATACCCGCGCCGATTATTGTATACTAAATTTTTTCAGTAGCGAGTTTCGAGAATAAAGTGAAGAAATATTTATGAACTCTTATTTTCGAATAACCATTCGTCAGAAGTAAAAGGCAATTCAGTCAATCAATTTTTTCGATGAAATAAAGTAAGAATAATTTAATATCATTTAATTTGATTTCTCATATAAATTTAATGAACCTTCAAAACAATTTATTTCAAAAATATTTTACAATCGCGTGTTTTTCAATAAAATTTAACACAATTTCAACTTTTGCGCTTTTTTCGATATCGGAAAGAATATGGCAAGTAATGTTTTATTTCTGAATGATTAAATACGCCTAAAAATTGCAACATATGATTATTTCTACGCTGTAATTAAAACGTATTACCATCGTACTACTGAAAACGTAAAATGAGCCGTGAAGACTTCCTTATCTCGTTTACTTACTATCGCGTTCGATCCATCAATCAGAAACACTCGTGTCAATATTCGTGTAATAAAGCCATCATATCGTGAAAATTGAATTCTACCGAGGAAAAAAAAAATTGGCTATTTTCATTCAAAACTTATTTACTCAGACGATGTCTCTTTCAATATCGCTTTCGAGAACCGATCAAGTCAATAAACAACACATTTAGAACGCGTGATAATGAACTCATCAGGCATTTCAAGCGAACGTAATATAAAATAATTGATCTTTGGCTAAATTATCGATAGTACATCGTCTAGCCGGGAAAATACAGGTTTTCTCGCGCACTTGAATGCTTATAAACTGTCTATTAACGAAACGAGGTAATCGTGTCGATATGAATTATTTTTCACATAAAAATAATAATATATAATATATAAAATTGCATAATGCAGCTGATGAATCATATACGTATGACTCACACGTCCAATCCTAACACTCCTATACCAATGAATAATAATTATTCCTCGCACGCTACCCAAAAAGTATATTACATAATTAACTCACCTATAACCCACTTCCTTGAGGAGATACTGGAGGAACGGCGGCAGCATTATCGTACCGATACAGCTACCGGATATCGTCAGTCCCGTGGCCAGTCCCCTGTACTTGTCAAAGTACTCGCTGACAATATAGATCGACACGGGAAAACACAATCCCACTCCGATTCCCAACATGATACCGATGCTGTAACGAAAAATTGACGGAAACGAAATCGTTAGTAATGCACGTGTCGAGCGGTCGCTTATAAAGCGCAGATGAGTTCTGTTAAAGCGTCTTGTACTTTGCTTATTGGTCACCTGAAGTACAGATACGTCATGGAGTTGGCGAAGTAGCTGAGTATGAGGCCGCCCCCGGCGAACAAGCCACCGACGAAGGTCACGCTTCTGTACGAGAACTTCATCGACAGGATGCTCGTCAATGGACCTGAAATTATGAAAAAAAATTTCAATAAAAATTTTTTAAATTTTTTTTTATGTCGAATTTTACAAGAAATTACCTCTAACTATGGTGCAAAAATTGCAAAAATTTTTGTTTTTTTTTTTTCTTATTTTATACAACTGATATAATGCACAAATCGGTGTCGAACATCAGAAATCGGCATAGTGTTTTTTCAGAAAGCTGATTTTCATTTTTCTTATGGGAATTTAATATGGAAAAAATGTTACGTACATTTGAAAATCGTGAGAAAATGAGCGATTTTTTCCAAATCCACGTAATTCAATCATTTTTTGTCATTTTTCGCGATTTTCAAATGCACGTATAACTTTGCGCCAAATTGATTGATCTTAACGATTCTCATCTTAAATTAAAGCTCTTTTCTTCTACCTCTATACGTTGATCGCTTTTTAATGGAATATTTGTGATGGTGATCACCTTTGAGAGTTTACTATTGGTTAATCATCAGTGACTTTTCGTCCATTTTTCCCATGTCAAATTCCCATAAGAAAAATGAAAAGCCAGCTTTCTGAGAAAACACTATGCCGATTTCCTATGTTCGATACTTTTTCACGCAGTATAATACCTGTATAATAAGAACAATCAGTTGCCAAAGGTGTGCTTTAATTTTGAATTTTTGCGATTTTTGCACCACAGTTAGGGGTAATTTCTCGTAAAATTCGACATATACGTATTTATTTACATCATTTCATTAATTATTCTATAATTCAAATGCCATGTGACAGCGGGAAAGTTTGTTTTGACGAAATTTAACGATAAAGTATGGAATCAGCCGATGGGTCGATACTTGTTATTCGCGTAGGAAGGTATGATTCACGTTACATAAAATAGAGGCAGATAAAAATTAAACTCGATTTATTTTCATTTACTGTACTTGCATTTAAAGTCATTCAGAATTAGCCGATTGAAAAGTTTCTTATCGGAGATGGTACACACGATGCACACTATGGCTATTAAAAGAGACCGGGTTGATTCCGTTGCATAATGTGGAAATTTCAATGCAATAACCTTGTCGCTTGACAGTGAACGTCTATATGTCTTTCGTCTGAGTTTGAACATTTGTGAATTAAAGTTCATTCATTATCGTTAATTAGGATGATTGATTGTACACGTTTAGACTTTTGAACCTTTATCACTCGATTCGTCGAGTGAGACTACAAATAACGGAAAATTAAAAGGTACTGCTACTAAATAATGCATAAATTTGTCATTTACTGTTTCATACGTAAAAAAATTGTATTGCAATCATATTGAGATACGGTAGTACATACAAAAAACATTGATTTAGGGATTCGAGATGTTTGAAAAGCTTTTGAATTTTGAAAAATTCCATGAAGCAGGGTACGAATCGAGTGATGACATTCAATACGTTATTAGACATTAGAGTCAATAACCTAATGGCTTGACGCAACCTGATAACGTTGTTAATTAAGATTAAAATTGAAAGAATTATTACTAACGACTACATTTGAAACTTATGTGATTGATTTAAAAGATAAACACTATAGGTGTACGTCACATTCAATAAGACAATATACTATCGTTACGTATAATTATATATGCTGAATATTGTAAATCTGGATTTACTCAACTGGACTTGGTATGTAATTTAAACCAACCCATTAACGTTTTGTCTTATTGAATTTGACGTACACCTAGTGTTTATCTTTTAAATCAATCACACAAGTTTAAATTGTAATCTGGATATTTAAATTTAATTAACATACAAAGAAAATATATTTTTCTAAAAATAACCATTTTTGGTTAGCAAAGTATTTACTTATAATGAATTAAAAAATAGTTTCACTATTTCGAAGAGCATATAATATATTTCACTCTAAAATAGTAACCTTTTCACTATTTTACATTTAGAGATCGAGTAAATAATAATAATTTTATTTACAAATAAATTTTATCTAACAAATTATTATCATTTATTTCTTTATGTGACCAAACGAAAATTCGCAAAAATTAAAAGAGCCACAATCATCTGAGTTGAACATTCGTGATGTTATTTGTGTAACCCAAGATGACCTCTGATGAACTTTTATGGACTCTATATGCATCAGAATATTCTGTCATAATCTGAATTAGACCCTTATTGTAATAAAGAATATACTCAATTATACAACAGTTTATCGGCCGTTTTGTTTCGAAATTCCCCAGGAAATAAACCAAAAGCACACTGCGCATGCAGCCGCCCGTCTCCAAGAATGTAATCCTTACGACACTCGGCAAATAATCCAAACTTTTCAATAATAATAAAAAAAAAAATAAAAAAAATCTGCCTAATCCCTCGGACATACTCACCCAACGAGCTGTACAAGAAGTAGCATATCGCTGGCACCCAGGACGCATCAGTGGGCGTCGCCTCGAACACTCTCAGGAACTCGACGAAGAGGACGCCAAAGGACTTGACGGTACCGGATACCAGCACGTTGACCGTGATCGCAGCCACCAGTACAACCCAACCCCATCCACCGTCAGGCGCTACGAGCCTTAGCCTCCCCTGCACCGGCCCTGCCATTCTTCTCTTCGTCTTCTACTCTCTCTGTCAACGCCGCGCGCACTGTCGCAACTATACTCTCGGCGAGATCGCGGGAGTTGCACTCGGCCGGTGCCCGCGCGCCTCGACAGTTTTATCAAAAGCTCCGGCAGCGCGTCTCGCGCTGTATTATATACATATGTATGTGTGCGCGCGAGTGTGTATATAAAACGTTATATGTATATTAGCGCGGAAAAATTTTTCCCCAGCCCCGCGTGATCCGTCGTCGGTACTCTGCACCTGTGCACGTGAGAGGGAGAGAGAGAGGTGCTAGTCGCGCGAGAGTTTGATGAATTAATGAGACACGATTGTATGCGTATGTGTGTGTGGATACATATATATGTTTGATTATTGGCTCGCGGCAAACAGCGCGAAAATTCGCCTGTCTTTATGATCTCGCGCGTTTTACAGCCGCGTGTGTGTATACGCGCGCGTATTACTATATTGGGTTACCGAGGCGCGTGCTACCGGGTACATTGCGTGTGTACCCGCGCGTGCGGAAAAAAAATCGAAGGGATCGAATTCACAAGCACGCGGTTGTTATATAGGATTCTTTTGTTCGTTGCGACTCTCTGCTATTGACTTTGATGCTCTCGACACAAAGGATCATGATGTGTGTGTGTGTGTGAGTGATTTCTGCGTCGAGGCAGGAGGTGTGTGTACTCAACGTCACGCGCGCGGTGTGGCATACGCGTGTATAATACGCCGAAACGTGTTGCTTTGATAAATCGAAGTCGATCTGGGTGATGTGTGAGGGTGGAGTTTCCGCGATCGCGCGGTTTGTTTGTAGTGTATGTGTGTATATATTTCGATGGGGCTGTCGAGTTAATGCGCGATTGAAATGTCGCGGGAATAGGCGCCAATTGTCGGCATGTGTATGAGGGATAATATTGTGGGTAACTATAATAATGTGTGAACAGGTGACACACGGGGTCGTGATTTACAGGCGCCTGTGTTATAGTTTGTCGTGGTGTTTCGGGGTTATTATTATTTTTTTCATGAGGGACATTTGTGTGATGTGCTAATAGAAAATTGATCTCTCGGTAAGCGTGAGTGTGTTAAGTTTGAGAAAGAGGTCGTGATATGGATGATTGTTTTGATATTAGAAGTGAGTGTGAAAAATTAGATGCAGTTGATCGTTATTTGAAAGTCGCGGTAGGACACATCGTTGAATCGAATCTTTTGATTCGATCGGATTCGATCCTCGTATACGTATAGAAAAAGCATTTTTTCATTTCGTTGCTGGGTATATTTTTAGGTAATTTTAATTGTCTGATAGTTCAATATTTTTTCTATATAAGTACTCAAGATGGAAATTTTACAAGTTGCTTGAAAAATGCCGTTATAATGCATATATGTAGTTCTAAAAGGATATATTATGCAAACGGTTGTACTTTTATGAAGAGCACCAAATCGCTTAATCAATCATGTGTGCGCGCGTGTTGATGAAAATCAGTAAAATCATTTAAGTAATTATACAAGAAAAACAAACAAATCTTCTGATCAGAAAATGAGAATTCAAATTGTCCGTTGACATTTAGAATCTTTATAAAATGAAAATTAAACTAAACTAATTCAACACGAACATTTTTGAAAATCTTGTGGTTTCACGTAATAGAAAATGATCAAATCTTAATGAAATGTTTACAATTTCAATAAATTTTAAATAAATATATAAAATTGTATGAAATATGATAATAATGGCGTTAGCACTGAACCTGTTAAGAAAGTCACTGTATTTAAATTTGGTTTTATGTTTACCGAGTACATATAAACATTTCGAAAAATAATTTTAAAGACATTGATAACACATGAGCTTAAGGGGGTCTTAGAGAGTAAATCTTTAAGGACAAAATAACCTCGAAAAATATTTTATATAATGTCTGATAAAATCATCCAAGGCATAATCTCCAGACCTATTTTACTCAGAAATATTCTATTTCTAAGATTTTTGCTTTGTTGTAACCTTCGGTTGGGGGGGGG